>VZTD01003908.1:0-85412 GCA_013397725.1 Rhagologus leucostigma | reverse complement strand
GCCGTGCCGGGGGCGGCCCGTGCCAGCGGGGGCAGGGAGCGGGGGCCGCGGTGGGGAGGGTGCGGGTCCCGGCCGGGTTGCAGAGGAGCCCGGCTCGGTGCCCCTGCGGCCGCGAGTGCCGTGTCCGGCGAAGGTTTTATGTGGGGGTTTGCCATCGTTTCCCCCGATGGTTTTTGAAATACTCGAAATGCATTTTGAAACAAGGTTGGGTTCGGTTCGCTTTGTGGACGTGCCTTTTGTGGACGTTTCAGCACAAAGCGTCTTAGGAAATGTTAACGGACAGGGCACCGTGGAGGCAGCGAGGATGTCAGGCCTCTGGTTGGTGTCTTTCTTACATACTTCCTGTGTTTTTGGGGCTTATTACTTAACTTCCCAATCCCACGGGGAGCGAGCGGTACTACCTGTTTTGCTGGGGTTGAAGTGTGAGTTGCGAACGCTTCTGAAATGTTTTCGGAAGGGGGAATAAACTGTGCGGTAACAACACAAGGTGCTTCGCAGATTCAAGCACTGTAGGCATCCAAGGCAGACCAAACTGCCAGATGCCATACCTCGAGTCTGTTCTGGAGGTAAATACAGATGCCAGAAGCTCTGCTGTTTTGTTCTCAACGTTGCTCGCTGGGGAGTGTTTCAGCTCAGCTTTCCCTGGCGTGTCTGTGCAGTTGGTATGCGACTTCTCATCTCTGAGCAGCCCTGTGGCCCTGTGAGGAACCCAGCCCACCTGGTAACCTCCCGTTTCGGCTCTGGGGGGAGAGCCTCCAGCAGGGAAAATGAGCTGGCTTGGATCAGCTGCTCTCAGAGGGGTCCAGGTTGATTCCCACCTCCCCAAAGACTGGGGTTTTATCTGTTTTATATATTAATAGCATACTGGATTATAGTGGAATTAGTGAGTTGAGAAGTTTGAGAAGTGCTAGAGCTCATGCTGGGTAGATGGCCAGAAAGGAGAAATACAGAGAGTCCATCCCTATGGATGTTTGCAAGACGTGAGGTTGATTCCCTCATCTTAAGGAGCTCCTGACTTACTTGCTGAAAGCAGGCAAAACTCGGCAGTACGCATCTATTTTACACCTACCCGGCATGGTGATTAAACGCCTTGAGTAATGCCAGTCCAGTCTGAACTTTCCTGAGTAAGGAGAAACTCTCAGCTGGTTGAGAAACCCAAACACCTGAAGAGTGGGGTTTAACAAATGCATGCTTTTAGCAGCAAAGTGGGGTTAAATGGCTTCTGAATTTCTCAGTTTTTTCTGCCATTAAAAAAAAAAATCTATGGAATTAATCCAATAACTGGTTTATATTGTGGCCTTCAAAACAATAACATCAATACAGCTGAGCTGCTTAGTTAAACTGAAATATAAGAGAGAAGAGAGGGAAAACCCATTGCAGGAGGCAAGAATTTTTTAAAAAATAAGTTTTCATACCAAAGGGGGTGTTTGTGAAACTATACTAAGTCCCTTGAACTTCAAAAATGTTTTAGACTATGTCAGTCATGAGATTTGATTCCAATTGGTAAATTACATAGTGTGGTGCTTCTGCTCTCATCCTGAATATCTCCCCTGGATGAGGCAGGGAGACAAGTGGTCCAGCACATGGAACACCTGCCAAGCAGAAAGGTTGATATGTTGTCGGTATGGGTGGAAGTATTTAGGAAGTGTGTGGGGGATAGTCTTGTATTATTTAAAAGCAAACTTCTTATATGTTGGAAATACTGAAACACACGGGTCTCAAGGCAGAGCTGGTTGCGGAGTTTTTATTTTCTGATGTGGTTATGTTCTGTAGTTTGCTAGTTCTTCCTCAAGTTGTAGGTAATTAAGTTTTGTTTACTGTGTAAGTACACCTATTACTTCACCTAAATCTGTACCTTAATGAAGTTCAAGCCCAAAAAATTGCTGACACAGTTAAAATGGAAACTATCCTTAATACTAAAACAAGCCAACCTAAAGTTGTAATGCAAGTTCAAAGTGACATAAGTCAGAAAAATACCGAAGTGCTTGTAACTGACTCATGGCTGTAATGTAACTACATGTTCTAGTGTTTTGTTTCATTGCTTAAAGACAAGGTAAATCTAGGCTTTAAAAGTAACCTTGCTATGGAAGCCTGTCAAGGAGCATGACCTTACTTATTTAAGATGATACCTGAAAAGGTTTCAGTTCCTATAGTCTTTAGGGAAATGCAGTCCTGATTTCCAGAAGGCAAACCTTCAGTCCTGCACTCAGTTTCTGCTTTTGAAAGGGGAGCAGACGAGAAGAATTTCTGACAGATGTTGAAGTCATCTTACACACACTTGTATATTAGAGCCCTCTGTATTGAGATTGTAATTGGGTGCTCCATGTTAGTTACAGCTATATCACTGTGCCTTATGAATTCTCAAGGGTTGGGGCTTTGAAAAACAAATTTATGCCATATTGTTCAGCTCATGACCAGCTCTTAATCAAATAGTGAATTTATGTCTTGTAAAGTTGCTTTGGTAGCCTAAGTGCCATTACTCAAAATCTTCTAATAATGAGTATTATAACTCTTCTAATAAGTAGTATGATAATTGCTAAACCTTATTTTTCCCCTATATTAAAATTCAAAGTTGGTAAGGGTAGTTGCCCGTGCAGTCATAGAGAAGATGTAGGAAAGGGGTACTTATTGGAGACAGAAGCATTTGGAAAGGGTAGGGGCAAGTGCATTTAGCAGAAATTTTTTCCTCTTCCGCTCACTGTTTGGTTGCTGGTGCTGGGAGGCCTCGGGTGCGAGCTGGCGTCTGCCCGCACAGAGGTTGGCTTCTTCCCCAGCATGAATTCTCAGGACAAGAGATTGTTTGGATGGAAGGTTTTCAGAGCATTACGGGGTTGTTGATATAGCAAGGAGTGTGTGACAGCTGGGAGGAAAGGCTCTGCTCTTGTTGCTAGAGATTATTTACACCAATATTAAATAATTCAAATGGGATTTTCTGTACTCAGAGCTTTGTGCCCTAAACTGCTCTTTGTAAGACAAAAATTACTTTGAAGGCTGTGAAGTGAGGGCCTGAGCAGCTGGATGGTCGTTTTCTAGGCAGCAGTGCTGGAATTCATCCTGCATGAATATTAGTTATAAATTTAGAAACCTTAATCCTATGAAACAGATTTAAGAGTAAAATGGAGAGTGGATGAAAAGATACATAAAATGAAGATAGAATGAAAAGGCACCTCTAACCTTATAATATGAAGTAAGTGATGGGTTCTCATAAGGCACTGTAGTGGGGTTGATTTTGTTGCAGTAACATTTAGGGAACCTATGGTGCTGGGTAGTAGAACAACTTTCCTTTCGAGTGTCTATTTCTCTAAAGAGTTTACAATTAAACGTACTACTTATTTGGGAACTTGAAACCATATGAGTGGTTTTTTACTTCGTTGCTTTTGTAGTTTTGGGAATACATTTTATGTTCAATCTCAATTATGTTTCCTTGCATTTGTATTTAGTCACTGAGCTAACTTCATAGTCTGTGAATGACATCCTATTTAATTGTGAGGACAAGTTAAAGTGGAGCTGGATGTGAAGCATCTTGTAGCTAATATTCTGCAGTAGTATATCTCAAAAGATAAATGAAATAATTGTTTCTTTTACATAGCGTGGGGAAGGCCGTAGCTGAATACTATGTCTGGCTTTGGGTCACAGCTTCAAGAAATAAATGCATGGTCTAGCTGAGGGGAGTCTAGAGCAGAATACTAGCAGTGATGTCAAGTCTGGAAGGTCAGAGCTTTGAAGAAAGACTCAATAAAATCTGAAGTTGTTTTAAAAAGAAATGGAAATTGTCATATCTGATGCAAAGAAGAATGCAAATAACTCATTTGCCGGGCTTGTGGTGATTACTGCCAGAAGTAGTGAATTTAAGTGGTAGCAGAGGAGATGGTTCCATGTTACTATGAGATGTTTTTCTTTATGGCTAGGAATAGTGAAGCATAGAAAATAGAAATGAAAATGAAAATAGACTTTCTGAACTTATCTATAAGCTGTTCATTAATAGACTTGCACCTCAACAGGCAAAATATATGTCAGGAGTGATGGGGGAAAATTAATCCAGGTGTAAAAAAAGACAAAGACTTTGGTAACCTCTCATCTTTTTTTCCATAGGTTTTTTATTATTTATTTCTGGCAAAGTGGATTGAACATTAGAACACAACCTTGAAATACTTAGGTTTAGTGGGGATAGTAGAGATTTCTGCTTATGATGTTTTTCCCAAAAAGGGATAGGATTAACATCTCTGTCCTGTGGTAGCTTGTTTGATTACACAAAACTTGCCTAATAGCGTGGTGGCTCCTTCTGGAAAGTTGTGATGTCTTGGGAGACTTGTTTCTTATCTGTGTGGATATCTACAAACTGGTTGGGAACAAAACATTTAGTACTGATTTTTTTTTTCTGATTTATAGTCTTGCTACTTAATTCCCATTTGTATTTTGTTGTAGTTAAACTCAAAGATCTCTTGTTTTTAAAACTGTTCTAATAATACCCTTCTTGACGCTTGTTTAGCCAGGAATGGCAACTCTCTTGTTGCATGAAGTTAAAAATACTGTAGACCAAATGGGATTTGGTTTTTGGTTGTGTTTTTTCGGTTGGTTGGGTTTTTTTTAATGCAGGTATCTTTTGATGGCAGTTATCTTTTAACACAAACTGATAACCCCCCAAGTTTCCTTAAGGCTGCAATATTCCACTTTGTAACAAATCTGTAGTTCAGTTTAATTGTTACAACTGTAGAAAAATTTGACTGCACGAAATATTTTGGAGGGAATTCGATTTAGAAAGAAATCTAATTTTATTTGTACTTACAAGGGAAACGAAAGAAGTTTTTGATTGATTATTAAATTGCTAATTCTCTTCCAGTCCAGCCTTCCAAGGAAGCTGTTTCAGGTTTAATGGAGGGGATTTTTTTGAAACACAGTTTTGGCCAAGTGTAAGTTTTATTTTCAGTTTGAACCACTCACTTCTGAAGGGTGTTGAAATGTACAATGTATCAGAAATGCCCTGTCATAATTGTAGTCCCTATGATTGCTGCTGCTCCCTGTCACTGCAGTTAGAGCCAAGTCAATCAAATGGCGCTCTGACACCCAGAGCTGGAGGTTTTGCCCTTTCCTGTGCCCACGTCACACCTCTTAGCCAGATCTACTCCCTTTTGCCCACTTGGTACCGTGTAGGTCCTGTCCTGAATTGACTCCACTCACTGGTACTGAAGAAAATCAGCATTGCTTTTGCTGGATTAGTTTTCTGCAAACTCAGTGAATGGAATCTTCTTTATGTGAGGTGCACCCAGTGAGTTCCAAAATGCGTGTGAGGTCTGAGACTAGAGGAATGTGGTTAGGGGGAATAGTGGTAGTATGGTGTGTGTGTCCCCTCTTTTCTGCTTGGTTTTTGTAAATCATCTTTGTCCCATAAAGCTGCATTGGGGCCTTATTTTTTTTAATTTGAATGAGGAGTTGTGCTCAGATGAGACTTCTTAGCTGGGCTTGCCAGGTTTAGGTCCTGACATCTTAAACTTTATGGTCTTGAGCTTCTTGCCAGGTTGTAACAATCTTCCTTGGTCTCTCTGGAGCCCTTCTGAACATGCCTTTTACAGAAATGGGTTTGCATGCCATAGCTTTGCCAGTGTGCCAGGGATGTGAAGGTGTCTGTGAGCTTCTTGTGTAGCAAGTGTACGTTTCCAACAGCCTTGACCACGTGAGAGTTCTGGGTACAGTATTTCGTTTTGTGAGGTGTGAGATGCTTTTCATCATTTTCAACCGTTCACACATCTGTGTGTGAACACAGCTACTTTCTCATAGCTAGTGCAGGATACAGAACTCAGCATGCAATATATGTGTTCCTTTGCTTCAGCTTTTTTATTCCGGTTGCTCTTGAGCTTTTTGGGTGTACAATGGAATCCTCCTAATCCTCCCTCCTGTGCACAGCTTCTTTCCAAAACGATGAAACATGTATTCATTGAACTGATTCTCTCTTCTGTGGCCAGTGCTAAAGAGGGCTGGTTGATGCAGAATTACATGCCTTTTTTTTTTCATTTTTTTCTCCTTTAAGCCCCTTGCTGCAAGTGTTTGGCATGTTACTCCACCTTACTAGCATTTGCGAGTTTTGGAGGAGTGGCAGCAGTGCCTTTCTTTATTCTGTTTCTAATGATGTTTTATGAATGTGGACCCTAGCAAAAAAGAGTAAAACATTTGTAACCTTTCTCTTTGACTGAAGGTGCTGTCAGTTCAGGCAGGAGTTTTGAGGGAGCAGTGCTGCCAGTTATCCCACCATGACACTTCCCAGCCAACATGAGCATTTAAGATGAGAAAACAGAAACTTGCTTCAAAATGGAGCTTGTTGTGCAGTGCCAGATATAGTGCTCAGTATCAAATGAATTTTCCACACTGTCTTTATTAAATTCAGGAGATCATATGAGTGTGTTTGAGCACTGAAGGGCACTTTTGTTTTTCTAAGGTTCTGATCGAGTGAAATATTTTTGTGGGTTCTCTCAGTATACCTGCACAAAGCTAAGCATGAAGGAGCAATTCAATTTCTACATGAAACGTACCAGCTTAAAATCTTCCTTCTTTGAGACAAGCAAAAAAAGCTGGTAATGAACGATTGAACTTAGTTTAAAAATGTGTTGCATAACTAAGTGGCTAGGAATTTTTTTTGACCCTAGAAAGGAGGATACCAGCTCTAGTGTCTTGATCTGTTACATAGTGAGGCCTCTTAAACAGTATCATTATTAGTAAAGCTGTTGTTAGATGCACTGGTGAGTAGTAAATACTTTCCAAATGCAGTTACATTGTGTTCAGGCAACGTTCTCTGACACTTAGAGCACAGACATGGTAATTTTTTTCTCCCCTTTATCTCAGATAAAGGTTTTGTTTTGAAGGTAGACATTTCTGGAGTCTGAATAGTGTGTCTAGTTTTGGTTTTTTTCTCTCTAGTACAAGTTATTCACTAATGGTGTTTGAAAAGCACTATAAAATCAACCTGAAATAAAATACATCATTATGACTAAGAAATTGCTAGTATCTAGATGTTTGGAACTGAATGGTTGTATATTGGTGCCTCAATCTTTGATCTGGTTTTGAAAATTTATTCATTAAACTTAATAGGTCAAATATTCTGTAGGATAGGTTTAAGTAATGTAGATTTAAATATGAGTCTTCAGTATCATCTGAGGTAGCTTTCAGAAAAGATTTCTTTAAGCATTCTATAATTCTGCTAGAATACAGTTTGTACTGTCTCTTGTGACATTTTTAAGCCTATGTAAATCATTGAAAATTGATGTAACTTTTTCCAGATTCTAGGTTAAGTAGTTAGTGTAATTTTTTTTAACTCTCCTAATTCTACAATGGGTGGCAAGGAGCCAATTCTGTCTTTTAAATGATTTCATTTTCCAAGGTGGTACTGGGGTTGCTGAGGCAGGGTGGTCTGCTGAGTAGAACATAGAATGCCGTTTAGGAGAACGTGGTTTCTGTGGCAGTTCCTATTTGACTGTTTCCTTTGACTAGGAGCACATTACTTGTGTTTTAAAAATAAAAAGAAAAAAACAAGTACGTTTGCTCTATTTCAGCTTTTGAGATCTGTTTGTGATAAAAATAGGATACCTTAATTTCTTTATTGGATCACAGATATTTCTAAACAAGCAGAATATATTTGTACTCGACCAACAATTCCAGCTGTCTTCTACATTTTCTAATCAGTTGGTAGGAAACTATGCACAGTAGTTACTATGTAGTAACAGTTTAGTGGTGGAATATTGCAAAGTATAACAAATTATTTTATGGATTGATAATATGAACTTTTAAATAGGTGCTGATTATCTTTTCTGGATAGTCTAATTAATTGTGTACTCTGGCAAGGAGAGAGAAGAATTAAGTTCTATAGTTCAGCTGAAACTGAGTTTATTTGTTTTGTCCTTTTAATTAATGTGACCCAAGCTGTGTAAGAGCTCTGCTGGACGAGCATTTGCTTCTTATAGGCAATTGTTGTAATTAGCTGGCTGGCTACTTGCTTTCCATCACAAATGTGACTTATGTTCAGCTTAAGGTGTGCAGAGAAATAGTCTGGTGTATTCATGATAATCTTTTTTAAATGTCACCGATGCATGGATTTAGTGTTACTGAGATTCTGTGGTAGTTACCTGGCTAAAGAAAAATTGCCTTCTTAAATGGGTTAGAAAATCTGGATAGTTTATTTCCTCTTGTATTTTTTTTTAAAACCTGTTACTGTCTAGGGAGAAGTTGTTGAATTCATGAATGTAAATACAGTGAATTGTTCCCGAACTCGGTCTGTGCGTGATCCTCGTGACTACTGAATTAGTATCAAAGTGAATAAGAGGGACTAGTAGTACTGCAACACAAAAGCCATGAGAACTATGGAATTAAAGATTTAGCTGTGCAACTGGTGGTTAATGATTTAAATGAAGGGTACAGGCAGCGCTTATTTTTCCACACACTGCTGTTCCACTGTGGTAGAGAACATTTGTTAATTTTCCTTTTTATAGTGCTTGGAGGCAAATTCTACTTAGCAGCAAGCAGCAAAGATGGCAGGTGATGGAAAAAGTAGGAGAATGAAAGAGAATTGAAACCTAAACAGGAAGGCTGCTGCTTCATGGTAGCCTGAATCCATCTAATTGTGAGCTGTAGGGAGGAAAGGTGACTTTTTTCACCAGGTGAGGTGATCACTGGATCCTTTGCCAAGCTGTTTTAAGCACAGTAGACTGGCAGAAAGCTAACCTTGACAAAGAGAACATTTTTTTTACTTGTTTAGCGTACTGAAATGGTTCAGCCAAAGGTTTATGTTATGGAGAAAAAGTAAAGAAGAGAGCAGGGGTAAATAGCCAAGGACAATATGGTAATTGCACCCACCATCTCAGCTGGTGTGAGCTCCAAAGCAGTCAGTGCCTAAGGCTCTTGGTGGCTTCATTCTTACAGAGAAACTGCTTGGTTAGGTTACAAAGGTAGACTTCGCTGAGCTTTATGCTTTACAATTTTTGAATTTATTTAAAAATATGTTTTTAAACACTTGTAAGGAGCATTTGAAGTCTGGTTTCCTTTGTTAAAGAGGAGGCAACTTAAGGGGCAAAGACCTGACAGACTGAAAGGCTGTTTATTCTGCTCTAAGAGTAGAGCTGAATGATGAGCAATTGAGTTTGTGTTTAGAATTAATGGAAGCAAAAGACATAGATTACTCTCAGTTGCAGCTGATGGTTTGCAAAAAATGAGTTTCTGCTGTGAACTCTTCAAAATGGTACTTTGATACTTGAGTGTTAACTTAGTCAGACACTTCCTAGTTTTTTGGAGAAGGATGGAAGTTGTTGGGTGTTTGGTTTTGGTAGGATGGTTTTGGTCAACAGGACCAGTGTCAGATGCAGCTGGAACCTGCACTGCTAGTTACAAGTTAGTCTTTCCTTGCTAAAAATTGTTACCTGTTAAACGGAAAATAGATTTTCATCTTGAAACCTTTTTAATATTTAATTAACTGCTGTGCTTACAGCAGATGCTCACTGATCACATTACTGTATTAATTGACCTAGTTATGATCCTAGTTGTCAGACAGGATGGTACTGAAAATGTTGTACCTCTTCTTGAGGATTCTCCTTCCTAAACGTAGTCTTGTACATTTTCCCTAAGGCCGTTCATCATGAGTGTAGAAAGATACCTTCATAGGCTTTTGTGGAAAAAGAGATAACGGATCCTTTTTCTCTTGGCTACAGTTACTTCTGTAGATATTGTTGTTTGTAACTTATCTACTTGTCTGTGGTTGTAAATTTTACTGACTCATTTTGAACTGCCTACATACAGACTTTGACGGTGTTCCATTGTTGGCTATCTCAGACATTGTAAAGGACCTATAAATAAAAATGATAAAAATGATTCACTGAGATTAATAAAAAGGAACTAGGAAAGGCAAGTTTGATGTTGACCTTCACGTCACTTGTGTAAACTCTCATGCGAAAGCCATTGCAAGCTAGTTTTCAATTCAGTGAAGTTTTTCAGCTGTTGTTTAAAAGTGTTGTTGCACTTGTTTAATAAAAACTTTAACTGGTCTGTTGTAAATGTGGTAAGCATGAAGAGCCAGGAGAGTAGGAAAAGTGGGAAAATTAACACAGTGGATGTGCAACTTGCAAGAAGCTTCCCCATAGAGATGGAGAGGAGCTATAGCCTGGAATACTGGAGGAAGGAATGGACTCTCCATCCCACTGTCTCTGCTTGTTTCAGCACATGCCTGCAGAAAATGAGAAGAAAGCTTAGTAAGGGTTAAGAAGAGGACTTGGGACCAAGATGAGTGAGGGGGGAAAGTACCTGAAGGAGGTACCAAAGTGCAAGAGAGAGGCAACAGTGATTGTCAGCGTAGAAACTCAAACCCACGTATTCTGCATCTTGCCATGCAAATGGTTTGGTGGGGCACTCTGTTATTAACCCCATTCCTATGTCCTCTTGGCTATCTTTCACCCAAGCATCTCACTTTCAAGTTAGTTGATAAATTAGTCCAGCTAAGGACAATCTCGTACATGACAGCTTTCTTAGGTGTTTTCTGACAAAGTGGATCCTTGCTCAGTGGACCAAACAATTGAATTGATTGTGTAAGAAAGAAGCCTGAAAGGACTGACTGGAATAGTATTGGATAGGTATTGATGATTTTGTCCTCCTTATGAAGCAGTTTCCAAATGGAATGCTTAATTTTTTAATTTGTTTCTTCTTTAATTACATTGTTAGTTCTATCAGAGTATTCTCTGTCATCACTAAGTGTGGTAATCCAAATGCAGGACACACTGTTCCTGGACAAATAATGGCTTTTTTTTCTTACAGAACAGATTTGAACTTTCAGTGTCTTCTACCAAATATGAATCATACAGCTTAGAGTTGGGATGCGCTGCAAGATTTGAGTAGTGATTCCAGGTACAGAAAGTATGAAAGATAAGTTTGCTTTGTGATGTCTCAGGCGCTGCACGTTTTGACAAGCAGCAAGGGATGCGAAAATAACTTTGTGGCTTAACCTTACGTGTACTCGAGATTATTGTCCAAAGGCTTCGTGAGCTCTCTCAGGCTTGGTGCTGTGACCACTTCCCTGGGGGACATTGAAACAGGCTCATGGTGTGACTCCTGGGGATGGTCCTATGCAGGGCTGGGAGTTGGACTCCATGATCCTTGTGGGTACCTTCCAACTCAACATATGCTGTGATTTTTGCAGCCATAGTCTTCCCTGAACAGAATGGATTTAGGCCTCTACTGTATCTGACTTGCCTCTGGCTTGAAAGAGGTCATCTTTATTGCATTGTAAGGGAGTGCTTATTTGCAAAATTAATGCACAATTATCCACAATAGGCAGATTCAAGTTGATATATTCCAGTATATCTGGAATATTTCCAGTTGTCTGGCTGCCTGTGTCTGTGTTAGCCTGCGTCAGCTTCCTTGTGTCAGCAGCACTAAAAGGAGAATCAAATCTAATCTCTTGTGATAGAGAATAACCTTAACCTAATGCTACAAGATAGGCCAGAAACATTTATTTGATGCTTTTTTTGGAAAAATGATATGGTTATCCAAGCTGTAAAGGATTCATTACTTTTTCATGGAACTGCAGTTTAAACAGTGTCTCAAATCCCCATTCCATTTCCTATGGAAAGGGACCAGACTGACATGCGGGCAGTACTGGATGCACTGCAGGTTTACTTCAAAATTCATTAAGATTTCCAGCAACTGTCTCTGAGGCTGGCATCAATTTTTGTATTTCTGTAAGATACTTAACAGTTGTGGTTTTAAGGTTTCCTACAGGTGTGGGTTTCATAAATATAGTGGAATGCTCATAAGAATAAGAAAAAAATAGATCTGTTCTTTCGTAATAACTTTCAGGCAGTTTTCTTTTACTTCTAAAAAAGTGTGAATAAAGAGTGGATAAAGGGATTACTTTAATCTTTAAAAACTTGGGTTTATTCTGTGGTGTAGGAACAAGCTCTTTGGTCCGGAACTGATTGATAAAAGGATTCCATATGCCATGTTCTTTGTGTCTCTGTTGTTAGGCAGTTCTTTGCTGCTGTCCTGGAATGTATGTGCTTATGGGCAGTGAGACCCTCGCTAGGCCATTTTTGCACAGTTGGATTTATTTGGACAGTTTAAAGGAACCTATGTGTCTGTGAGTGCTGCTGAACTCCAGAGGTGTAATTCATAAGAACTTAGTGTTTCAGGGTGTTTTCCACAGCGAAGGTGGGGCTCAATCTTGGCTCAAATCCTGCAAGGCTGGGCTGTGCTCATGACACAAACTGAGCTGAGTTGTCTGAACAACCAAGTCTGCAAGGAGGAAAGATGGGCTGAAGTTGCTGGCTCTGCTGGCTGTGAAAATGAAACAGGGATGGTGGAGTTTTCGTGAAGCAAAAGCCATGGGTGCTGTGGTGGGCAGCAGCAGACTTTCTGAGTCACGTGAGGTCACTTGTTCTGGGTTCCAGTTAGGAAAAGACTCGAGTTCCTTCAATTGAATTGAAGTAGCAATAGATCCTGCATAATAGGGTGCAGTGTACCTGCACAGGGATTCATTCTCAAGCCAGCTACTTAAGGATTGCTCTGGACCACAAAAAACTTTGTCTTAGTGTATTCACAGATGTGGGAAGCCAGAAGGTAAATTTGCTCTAAGTAAATATAAGTACAAGTTGCCACTTAAAAGGAAATTGTGAAGCTTGGAAATTTGTTATGGCATATGTGTTCCTGTGCTAGAACACGTGTTCTTAGGCTAGAATATGCTAGTCAATACTAGATTTGTGAAAGTTCTCATCTTGTCAGAAGACTTTTGATGACTATGGCACATAAAATAGCTTTTCCATTTCTATGAGCAACAAGTAATTATTTGTTGCTATGGCTGACTTTGATAAATTTCCTTCTGCCTTCAGCGTACTGCTAACTATGAGGAGCCTTTCTAAGATTGTAGAAATCCATATTAAGTTTGCCTGTAAGATTCACTTGTGGAAAGGCTCTTGGTGTACTGCACAGATATATACTAGGTAATTCAGGGCAATGTTTTCAGTTCCTCTGAGAAATTTTGTCTTCTATTAAACTAATTTCAGCTTTTTCGAATGAAGATATTTTTACAGCAAGGTTAAAATTTTTTTCATCAATCATAGGATCACAGAATGGTTTGGGTTGGAAGGGACCTTAAAGATCATTTTGCTTCAACTGCCCTGTCATGGACAGGGAACCTTCCACTAGACCAGGTTGCTCAAAGCCCTGTCCATTCTGGCCTTGAACATTGTCAGGGATGGGGCACCCACAATTTTGCTGGGCAACCTGAATTAGTCAGGTTCCACTTGTCATGATATTAACTTTGCAGGAAGATCCCTCCCCTTGTTAGAGGCTGTTTGATTCTCTTGCCAACATTTCCAAAGTAACACGTTTCCATTGTGCATATTGCTGGTGGTGTTATATTTGTTATTTGGTATCTTTACTGTAAAAGAAGAGAGAAGCAAGGTTCTGGTTATGGGCACAAAGTAGAAAATAACATGAGCAGGGAAGTTATTCATTATCGATAATGAAAAAAAGTATTTGGAAACTCATCTGGCAGGGGCTCATTCTCCTTGGCACTGGTGAGGCCTCGCCTGAAGTGCTGTGTCCAGTTCAGGGCTCCCCAGTATGAGAGAAACATGGCTATAGTGGAGGGAAGAGCTGTGCTGGCTATACTATCCAGTGAAGAGCCACAAAGATGATGGGCAAATGTAAAATGGAGCCAGGCTGTCTTCAGCAGTGTCCAGTGACAGGACCAGAGGCAGTGGACACAGAATGAAACACAAGGAGATTCCTTCTGAACATCAGGAAACATTTTTACTCTGAGGGTGACTGAGCACTGGCACAGCCTCAGGGAGGCTGTGGAGTCTCCATCCTTGGAGATATTCAAAAACTACCTGGATGTGGTCCTGGGCATCCTGCTTGAGGACGATCTTGGACCAGATGACCTCAAGAGTTCTCTTCCAACCTCAAATCCTTCTGCAATTCAGTGTTGCTTTGTCAGTGAAGAATCTCTCTTCCCCTTCCTCATTGCCAGGCAGTTAAATATAGTAAATTGTTCATTTTGATGAGGAAAACCTTTGCTGGGTAAAATTGCCAGAATAACCAAACAATAGACATTTCATTAAGTACTAATAAACCTATTTCTGAAGGTAATCCTGAGATAATTCCTAAGATTGCCAGGAATTTTTAGTATACACAGCCCAGGTTAACAGCATGTTACCAGTCACATGGTAAGAAAACATCCTAAGCCTTATATTGAACAGGTTAACTGATAGGGTGTTGATTCATGCTTGTTCTTTTCACCAAGCATACAACTAGCCCTTGCCATCTTGGGAAAAACTAACCAAATACAGAAAACCTGCTCTTTGCTGCTGGCTGGCAGTCCTAGGTTCAGTGATAAATGACTGCAAGTTGAGAAGCTAGTTGACTCCCACCATTGCCTCAAGGGAATTTGCATACAGAATACTTGAGTAGCACATTCTTTGGTATCCCCCCACTCTCACTCTTTGTAGTTTGGTTTGCTTGTTCCTGAGCAAACTATTTTTGCTCAACTGTAGCTTCTTGATGAAGTCTTTGTTCTGGTATCTGTTCAGAAAATTGGGCTAGAAGTGAATCAATCATTAGTTTACTTCAGGAAATTGCTGGCAGATAACTGATACCTAGAAATAGAATGGGTAAATAAGGTGATATTCAAAGTGCAAGTTCAGTATTTTAGGATTTGTTTATTTGTGAACTTCTCAATTTACATATTAAAACTTGTTTTGATCCATCTTGGATTGCATCCTATTATTGGTGCCTACTTTAGAATATGAAGTTATTTGCATGGGTTTTTTTGCTGAGGTAGGTTGTCACAATTTGTGCATGCAGACCTCATCTTGAGACTATGTATTATATATTATAATCCATGAAGTAGAAAAGAGTTAAACTGGAAAGGGTAACAGGAATCTTTAAACTATCTTTGGAAGAAGCATCCTGGGGTGACCCATCCTAGCTCTAAAAACTGATTGAATGATTTTTTCTGATAAGTCTGAATAACAGTGTGTATGAAGGAGCAATTCTCCTCTCTTCCTCCCTCATCCTCTGCTATGAATTTCTGATTTTGCTTGGACTTGCTTCTTACATCAGTGTAGCATTATTGCTTTAAAGGTTCAGTTTTGTGCTTTGCTGCCTTTTTTAGGTATAAATTCGGATTCACAATACTGTTCACCTGCAGTAGTGTCCAAGTCCTAAAGTGAACTCTTTCCAGTTGTGAAGAATGAGTAGCAACATGAGTGGTTTCACAGGACAATGCTGTAGGTCATCTCTGTGCATAGGAGGTATATGTCTTTTTCACGTCATGTCCAAGGTCTGTAGTTTGCAGGGTAGACTGAATATGGAAGTTGAGATATAGAAGGTGCTCTTTAAAATCAAGACATCCTATTGCCATGTAAATTGAACACAAGGTCTGGGTCTGTGAGTGTTGTTTACACACATTGCTTAAGGTTTAATAGGAAAACTCCTTCACTCAATGTTGTAGTACTGTAGAAATTGGCTTGCAAAGTCTTGCAAGGAAAATACTGAAAATGATTGATAAACAAGAAAAATGAGCCATTCTTAGAAGTTGTTTATTCAATGGGTCCTGAATTTTAAAACCAAATTTAAGTTTTTTTCTGTTTATTTCAGAAGCAAGCTATTACTGACAGTGGATGAACAGCATAGCCTTTTGCACTCATTTATTGATAATTAAAACTTTTATTATGGACTTCTCGTACTAAATATCAAGAGATCCTTGTTTTGTTCTAGGACAGATTCTGTAGGCTTCTTTTGATGATTAAAAAGTTTAATTTTCTGTTCTAGGTGTGGAACATCAAACAGATGATTAAATTGACACAAGAACATATAGAAGCACTGCTAGACAAATTTGGAGGAGAGCATAACCCACCATCAATATATTTAGAGGTAAGTTTACATTCAAACAAATGTGGTTAGATTAATGTTGTGTTTTCTTAATCTTACGGGAAGCATCTGAGGTTAAAGCTGAGAATACTTGTAGTAAAAGGGAATATTCTCCTTGCGCATTATTAACTTAACTCCTTTCTAAGAGATAGAAAGGAACTGTATGGGATTCATGGGATTCAGTAGGGGAAGATCAGTGGCATGGTGTAATAACAACATTGGTGCAATTGAAATGTCAAGCCTCTTTGTAGGGGCCAGGGGAGAAAAGATTGTGTTTATAATGGAGAAAGTGACGCTCTGTTAAAAGCCAATATATACACATGAAAACATTTTGTAAGACTAACTTTGCCTTTAAAGCAGCTGACTTCCCTTTTTTCTCTTTGAAAAATGATCATGTATAATCCAAAAAATTGTATCAGTAGAAGGGGACTTCTTAAAGAAATACATAAAATTGTGGGGTGGAATAAAATTTTTAAGCCATTTTTAATTTGTAAGCTAACTACAAATTCAGTGTCTGTATTCTTTCATCACTCCAAATTCATAGAGTTGCATTGACATAGGACCATTAAGAGCTTAAAGAGCTGCATGCAAAAGTTACCTCTATTAGGAATTAAATGGGCATCACGTGCTTCAAACCTGCCTTTTTCATGCTTCTCTCAAGTATTGAAATAACTGGAGGTCAACCAGATTTCTTTTGTAGTCCTTTTATTTATAATTGCTGCCTAAAGGTACTGGGTAATTAAAAATAAAGATCTCATTATTTGAGGTACTTCTAGCTTTTAGCTTAATATGTCAGAGCAGGGCACTAGGTTGATTATACAAATGTTGACATTACATCCTTAACAGTTAAGGTCAAATGAGGCCCTCAGTAGTTGCTTCACGTATTGCTAATGTGAAATGGGAGTATTGAATCAGGCTATCGCTATCTTACCCACTCTGCTATATTTAAGCACACCTCTGTTTTCACATGAACCAGTTCATTCCATATGTCTGGATTTATTATTGCCACATGCAAGTGGGTTTAGTTAGATTGTGTATCAAACTGTAATAGTAATAATGAGCTTAGTCTGTACTGCGTCTGGGTTTCAGGTAGGGAAGTTTTTAGTTCATCCCAGCCATTTGTCACTTGCTTTTATTGAAACTACAACCAAGATCCATCTCTGGAAGTTCTGTGTTTGTTCTGTAGGCCATTGATAGGGAAAAGAGCATTTGCAATCATAAATATGTACTGGGAAATGATTACAGCAGCATAAAGAGTAAGTCTGAAATAATTGGTGACCATAAAACCATGAAGCTGAAAGCAGATTTGCAAGTTCAGTGGATCCATGTGCCACTGAGATGAAGCTGCAGCTCTGGCTCATCAGCATGGTAGGGCAGCCCTGTGAGGCAGAGCTGGGTGTTCCTCTGCTGCAGTGAGGTTTGCTGGATCGTGAGCGGGGCTTGGGACACGTAGTGCTGGTACTGAGTAGGGAGCCACAAGCCATTGGGAGGAAGGTGAAAGGGGCTGACATTGTGCTTTTTCAGTTGTGTTATCCCCTGGGACAGTGAGTCCTGTGGAAAGAGCCCACCATGGTTGAAATGAAAAGCTTGTTCTTCTCAGCTCTTTGCTATGTGGTTCCTCCGCTTCCTTTGTTCAGGTAGTTGCAGTATTGGCAGTGACTAAGCCACTACCAGTCACTAACCTGTAAGGAAAATATTCTGGTTTTGTTGGATTACTTTACCATCCGGGTAGTAGTTTGAACTTGATCATGATGAAGTCAGTGAGCCCCAAAGCTGGGGTTAAGATTAGGGAAGGGAGAAGAGTTTGCAGCTGTGAGCCAAGAACTAGAATATGGTGTGAGAGAGGAAAGGAACCTTTTATTTGGATGGTCACTGGCATAGATTAGATCATCCTCAGATGCATTTATCAAGGTGAACAGGATTAAATGCTGCAGACCTGTAATTTGTTTAGTGTGTACACTTCCTGTGGTAGAACTAAAGTGTGAAAGAAAAAAAAAGAAGAAATCTATTACTGAGTGCCAGATACAGTTAGAAGCAAGATTACTCTCTACCCTTGACTGTTCATTTCAATCCAATAGCTGTTGTCTAGTGTGTTCTTTCTACACCTTTCCCACCTTTTTGGCTGCTTTTGGCTTGGTCAAGACAGGGCTTGCTTTCTGTTCTCAGCATTTACTTGGCAGCAATTTATCTGAATCTAACCTGTCACTGCTAGAGCTTATGTTTTGACTTCCTGTATTCCATCACTTGTCAGAGAAAGGGCCAGAAAAACTCTGGTTACAGCATAGAAGGACAAAGCTATATGTAAAAAGTTTTGAATGTAGTGTGATAAAGTGTGAAAGAACATGTTTGTCTCCAGGAAATGCAGAACTGAGAAAACATAGTAGTTTTGATACAAATAAAAAGATGTCTGTCTGACATGTGTTAGAAATAGCAAACTTGCCATATACAGAGTTAGTGTGTGATATCAGGTTTGGGGCTCAAATTCTGTACCTGGGTGTCATCACTGACTTCTGTGGAGGGCTCCTCTTTCCCCTTAAGCTTTTACCTCTAGTCTGTGTCTAGGTCTTGATGCTGTGGTCTGTGTACTCTCACCAAAATGCTCAAGTGGGAAGGTAATGGAACTTAGACTTCGTCCATCGTCTTCTGATCTTTCTATTTTTATTGCTTTTCCAAAGATTCATTTCTGGCTCTAATATATTCCTGCTTTTACGCGGAATCTGTATGGGTAATTTTGCTAGTGTGTTACTTGAACTGCATCACCTTTCCCTTTGTTGCCTTAGATTCATAGAATGGGTTGGGTTAGAAGGGATCGTTAAAGGTTGTCCAGTTTAACCCCCCCTGCAATAAGCAGGGGCATCTTCAACTAGATCAGGTTGCTCAGAGCCCCATCCAACCGGGCCTTGAACGTTTCCAGGGATGGGGCATCCACCACCTCTCTGGGCAACCTGTCCTTGTACTGGGAGGCCAGAGCTGGATGCAGCACTCCAGTGAGGTCTGACAAGAGCCACATAGAGAGGCAGAATCACCTCCCTTGACCTGCTGGCCATGCTGCTTTAGATGCAGCTCAGGATATGGTTGGCTTTCTGGGCTGTGAGTGCACTTTGCCAGCTCATGTCCAACTTTCCATTCACCAGTACCAATTCTGCAGGGTTGCTCTCAATCCTTTCATCTCTCAGCCTGTATTGATACTGATTTTAAAATCCTTCTGCTGCTCTGATCTCTTTGCATCTTCCATAAAATGTGAGTGACTCTTAAGGACTCCTGTAGATTGATCATCTCTTGAGGCTGCTATCAACAAGCATGTTGTCTTCTTTTAGCAAAAGTTGAAATTAGCCAAAACTAATTGCTAGGTAAGCATCTGCAGGTGAACACTTTTGATTTCACCCATACTGCCTTTCACTAGATGTAAACATCTAGTTTTATTGTAATGCTTTCTGCAAAAATATGGCTTTTTTTACACTTCTGACAAGTTTGACAGCTATCCATCCATCTTTCAGTGTGCAGATTTTCAGTACCATAGGGTTTGTTTGGTTCTTTTGTACTGCTGTCTGGCTTTATATCTTTAATTTACTACACTTCTCACTACCTGCTCGTGTTCAGAGAATTTGCAGCACCCTGTGCACTGGCTCCTGGCCTGTGTTGGAGCTGCCTCTGAAGACCTGTCAAGTGAAGTTGTGGTCGAACCTGGTGACAACATTGCCTTCCAGTTAAAAGCGAAAGGAAGAGGTGGGGGAAGCAGAAGCTCATGAGAAAGCTGAAGAGTTCAACAAGAAAATAATTCTGAAAATTGAGCATTCAAGGGTTATAGTAAAATCATTTGCGCACTGAATGTAAAACATACATCTCTTTTAAAAATAAAAAGGAATTTATGCCTTAGTTACAGTTGCTCAAGAAGTAGAAGCTTTTGTTTCTGTGTTCATTTGAGAGTGAAGACAAAATTTTCACCCCCCTCAGTTTGTTTTTTTTTTTTCCCCCAAATTCAGGAGAGGGTGTCAATGCATTTTACGTCAAAAGAACTTTAAAACTGACAGCTGTTGTTGCAGCCATCATTTCGGGTTTCATCAACTGACTACGAAAGAGGAACGCTTTTCTTCAAATATTGAAAGTGATTGACATGGGCTGTGTTGAGTTCAGCATATATTTAATTATTCCTTCAAGAGGGGATACTCAGATTTAGGGGTTATCTCCTTGCTTTGATCCATCACTCCTCAGTGATGGTCTTATAAAGGTGAGTGTGGAGCAGGGTGAGTAGAGTAGAGCAGAGCGTGCAAGCCTGGGTGGAAAATGTAGTGTGAAGCTGGAGTGGGGAGCAAGTTGCTTGCCTTGGTCCTCTCTGGGCAGGAAAATTAGGGCTCAGGAGGGAGACCAAAGCTGCAGAGAGACTTCTGAGTGTGTGTCTAAGGTACAGAGGGAGGAAACAAAATGTACAGAAAAAAGAAAAGAACATTTGTCATTAACCACACAATTTTCTTCTAATCATTATAATTAGTAATAGCTTTGGGAATCTTGTCAATGTTCTCTAATATGATGTTAAGAAAAACTTTTCTGTTTGTTCTGTCTGGAAGAAAGAATAAATCTAGTTAGCAATGACTGTATTAAAATCCGAAAATGGCTTGTAGCCAAATTTCCTTCTTATATAATCTTGGCTTTTAACTTCTGCCATTCGCTGTGTGTGACCTCAGCTCAAACAGACCCCTGGAAATCACTGTCAAATCACAGAATGGTTTGGGTTGGAAGCGACCTTCAAGATCATCAAGTTCCAAACCCCCTGCCGTGGGCTGGTAAGCTTTCACTAGACCAACTTGCTCAAAGCCTCATCCAACCTGTCCTAGAGCAGTTCAGGGACAGGCTGTCCTCAGTTTCTCTGGGCAACCTGTTCCATGTATCACCACCTCAGAGTGAAGAATTTCTTCCTAATATCTAATCTAAACACACCCTCTTTTCAATTTAAAGCCATTGCTCCTTGTCCTGTCACTACATGCCCATGTAAAAAGCCCCTCTCCAGCTTTTCATTTTTAGGTGCTGTAAGGTCTCCCTGGAGCCTTCTCCAAGCTGAAGAACCCCAACTCTCTCAGCCTATCTTCATAGGAGAGGTGCTCCAAATATTTGAAATATCTGCTTGACTCAGTAGATGTCGAAATGTCATTAATTGTATTTTTATTTTCTCCTGGAAAAGAGGCTGCAAAAGCTTCTCAGTAGGTTTTACCACACTTTTGGAAGCACTCTGTATCTCAGTAGCTGAAAACATCAATGATTTTTGTCTTCCCACATAATTTCTTAGTGCCTTATATCAGTCCTTGAAGTGCTGTTTCCCAAAATACATAGTTTGTGACTCACCATGGAAAAACCCTTTTCCTAAGGGTTTGTCTAAGCATTGTAAATACTGGAAATCTTTACTGCAAAGAAGGCTGCTGTTATGATACTGGGAAAACCTGGGATTCATTGAGCAAAAACGGTTAAAATATGCAGTTGCGTATTCTTTGGAATGTCCATCAAAATTTGTATTTCTTTTGTCTCTACCAACAAAATACTGATGAAAAGGATAACCTGAGTTAGGGAAAGGAGAATAAAGGCCTGTGTTTTGGTAACAAATGCTGTGTACAAACTGAAATGGATTGCACAGACCCAGGCTGGCCAAAAGCACTCAGCTCAAACTCAGAAGGGAGGGATCATGCTTAAATGTCTTAATCAGATTTGTTAGCCTTTGTAGACTCTTAATGGCTGTTCAGGGAGGCCTTACCTATTTAAACTTCCCAACTGTTGTGTGTCCTTTTTGCCCCATAGTCATGTGTACAGTATTACCTACCAGCACTTATCTCTGAGAACTGAAACAATATTGGCCCATTCGTGTGTAAATTGTTGTCTGGGATGGGGTTGCATTCTGGACCTGTAGGTTACTTCAGTTAACAGTCCAAGACTAAGCTGCCAGGTCTTTTGGGGTTTGTTTGGTTTGGTTTTTTAATTTGGACTCCGCACAAATGGAACAGTATGCAAATGCACAGAAGTACAGTGGTATCAAAATAAGTTTTAAAACTCGGTCAGCTTTCTAATACTGTCTTGAAGGAATCATTCTCTTTCTTACTCCTACTCTTGGAAGCAATTTAAGATGAGAATCGTGGGGGCAGAGGTATGTTTGCCCCCAGCTACCGTGATTTTTATTTTTTTCCTAGCTTTCTCTTTGCCTGGATGTGTTTTATTCAGAGGCGTTGCTGTTCTCACTTTTGAGAGTTTGGCTGTTGAACATCAGGAGAGTATTTAATTTCTTATTCCTGTATATCTGAAGAATCCATGCAGGAGGTCAAATTAGTTAATTAAAGAAGATTACGTCTTTGCTGGTCTGAAGTATGCTTATTGCAACAGCAGGCAGATACAGTCTGAAATAGATCTTGGTGATGAATCTCAGATTGTTCCAGACTGTGGGATTCCAGGAAAATGCTAACACTGCATACAGACACTGGGAAACCTGGTGGTCCTCTGGGGAATTTCAGATTGGTTTTTACCAGGCTCCTAGCAGATGCTGTTCAAATATGTTGGACCAAAACTGGAGTGTCTAAAGTTAGACTAAGTACAGATTTAGGAGTCTTACTAAATGAAGAAATCGTGACGTATGTTACTGTCTATCTTCAGCTCCCATTTAACTTAGTGGGATTTGCATTTGATCAACAGCCTAAAAGGTCAGACATCTTTTAAATAGAAACACAATCTCAGTTTCAAAGACCAGGAACCTGCAGTTTAGGTTTTTAGGTCTTGCACTGTGTGGATATTATCTAAAGTTGATGGAGGAAGAGAGAGAGCATGGCAAAAACAGTTATCTGCTTGAGTTTATTCTAACCAGATGTAGTAAGGGGCAGAGAGAAGAAGACATCATATTTTTCTACTTGGGTTTTTCACAGATTAATTTAAAAAAACAATTAATTTGTTGCTTTTTATTTCCTTAGATAATGTCACTAGAATGTATAGCCTGGTCACAGCCCAAGAAAACAAATTTCAAATATAATATAAATTATATGTAAGAAAAAAATACACATGTTTGAGAAAACCCTTTGTCCTCATCTTGTCATCAGAACTCTTTTGGCACATCTGCATAACATCTTTCAAATTCTGTTGACTTCTGAGGTCAGTTTTTATTTTGTCAGTAGGTTGCAACATTTAAAACGTAACTTTAAGGCTGCTGCTCCTAGGTATATACAACAGTTAAAACTGCAGAATATATACAGCAGAATAAGACAGCAGTTGTATTTTGGCATATGTGCACACTGAATATAAACATGCCATCTTGTAAGGCTTTAGTTGGACTTTGCAACTTATCAAGCCTTGATGCATTTTACTTAGCTGAAGTCTCAGGAGTATTCTCATGTGTAAGACTATTATATGATATGCAATATAATTAAAATTCACTTTTTGTTCGATTTTTGATATACATAGGATTATGTGTAGATTGACAAGTTGTGCCGATTTTAATCTAATAGTCAACATTTCAAATACATACTTTGTGAAATACAACTTTGTAAATTCATGCTAAGCTGGGAGCAGTCTGAGCTGTCAGTGACCCACCCTGACGATACCAGCAGCAAACTGCACACTGGGCTGCCTCAGCAAATGTGGCCAGCATGAAGAGGCACCCATCCACTCACTCCTTGTGTGGCTGCTTTGGGGTAGTGTTCAGCACTGGGAAGAGAAGGTTCAGGATGAATCTGCAGGCTCTTTCAACGTAAAGAGAGGGTCAGACTCTTTCCAGACCTGCACAGCAAACAGGGAAGGGGCAATGTCACAGATAGTGAGCATCAAGTTCATTTCATAAGAGACGATTCTTCATCACAAGTGTGAGTTTTGAGCTCTGGAACTGGCTGCTCAGAGGTTGTGGGCTCTCCATCTTTCAAGATTTTCAAAGCTTGTTTTGGCAAGGCCCTGAGCAACCTCATTGAACTTAAAAATTATTTCTGTGCTAAATACTTGTTTGGACTTGATGACTTCTGGGGATATCTTCCAACCTTTCTTTTCCTTTTTTTTTTCTCTCTTGTGATTCTATATCAAGCAAGATTTAAGTTCTATGTAGAACATTACTTCTTAATGGGAATATGTAAACTGATTGGATTGCAGTCTAGATTTCATAAACTCTTCCTTCTGAAATGCCTTTAGAATCCTTGATTTAATTATTTGTTTGAATATTCATCACATTGATTCTGTACAGACTTAATTTTAATTTTTACAGTTTGTTTTTGAAAAACAGTCAGAAATAAACCTCATAGCTGACGCAGAGGGCCTTGAGTGACTTGAAGGTTTGTGTAGCTGTTGATGCTTGTCTGCTAAGGTGGTTGTGCTGCTGCAGATCAGTTTTGTAGATAGGCCAAATCTGCGACATAATCTTTTAGCTAGAAATACTTGCCATAAGTCAGCTTTGCTGATGTAACAATCTTTGAATTTAACTCTATAGAATAATCCTGTCTTGACTTGGTGCTGTTGCCTTTGTAAGGTCTATTGGTGCTAATCATCAGATGAAATTTTGTTTCTCCAAAGTACTTAACCTTTGTGAAATGAAATTTTATTGGAGATATTCTGATTCTGCTGCATGTACTGTTGCTCTTTTTGTATAAAAAGAAATTTTTTTAAAAGAGAAAAATGTATTTAAAGTTTAGCAATGCATTTCTACTTCCTTTATGTTTTACTATGAGATCTTCTGCTATGACACCAAATTACTGTATGATATATGAGAGCTTTTGCTCTCAGAAAAAACACAGAGCTTTTTGCAGAAATCAGTGGTATAGAGCCCAAAGCCAGCAGCAGCTCCCAGCTTTCCATACTCATTGTTTATTCTCTTAAGATAAATCACTTGACTTTGAGTTTGCATTAGTGACAGATTAAGCTGCCACTGTAAACATTGTAGGATTGAGTATTTTGAAAGTTGTGTGTAATTTTGTGAAGGAACTAACCCACAAGTATCCGGAAGCAATGTAATGTTGCATGTGTTTGAATAATATTTTGCAATGTTCATGAGAAAGGGAAGTAAGTATTTAGAAAAGTATTGGTGAAATGGTAACAGTTTATGTTTCCTAATTTTTGTTTACTGAAAATAATTCTTGACACATGGAGCTTTTACTCAAGTTTCCATTAAACGTTGATCTTGGAAGTAGGAGAGACACATGTGTTACTGTACAGCCAAAAAATGCCATTATTTATAGTTGGGTAACCTTTCAATTTACTTTTTGACAGTACAATTGGGTTAGAGTGAAAATGTTTTGATTTTAAGCCTCAGAGTTTGGGGTCTTCTTGTGAAATGCTAGACATCTTCAGTTTTTAAAAGAAATAGTAAATAGTTTTCAGTTTCTTGCAACTAATGTGTGTTTATCAGAAGTGCAACCCATAAAATTTAGAATTTGCAACTGTGATACTCACCACCATTCTTTAAAATGCTTTTTCTTTCTTATTCCTCACTGTCAATTTATCATTTTCTTTGTTCATGCTGTGGAGGTGATGACACATTTTGAACATAGGTCCATCCTCGGACGGTGCTAAGCTTTCTTAAAAAGGGAAGGATGAACCACTGTTTACTCAGCAAAATCAGTTTGGATTAGATGAACCTGCACATTTAACCTGGAGAAATAAATTGGAGAGATAAAATCCTAATAAAATGTACTACTTGTGGCTGCAGTAGTGAATGCTGGTTATTTTTTCTCTTAACTTTAATTTTCTTTTTCCACATGTAGATGCTGCAGACTTTTTGGTCAGTTAAATTCTCCTGTAACTTTAATTAGCAACATGTTATGAACAAAATGCTAGGAAAGCAAATAAAATAAGTAATTTTGAACAACAGAACCAGAATGTATTTTCCTTTTGTATAAATATACTTGAAAATATCATTGAAGAATTTATGCATATGGGTATGGATCTTGGTCTTGCTGTAGAGAAAATTCCGTTCCCTATTGCTTACATGTTAGGTTTGGAAGACCTTTGTTTCTTCTTTTCTGTAAAGGTCTAAATGAGGTCTAAACATGTCAGTTAACACTGACATGCTTCTGTAGCGTGAAACACAGGTTGCTTAACTGATTCAGGTTTTTAAAGACATTCTGCTAATTTATATACTGAAGAAATGGTTCTAGTATTTGGATACTGATCAAAATTTTCTTGTTAGGAAGTTGTGGATAACAAACTTGAAAGAAAATTATATACTGATTATGTATTTGCTTTATAGATCTTGGCAGTATTGTTTAACTTGACTACATTTAATAAAGACTTAATGGGCAAATTTAATATTACTGATTTTTTTGTTTGTTTAAGGAACTTGATCTGTGTAATCAGGTTTTACATAAACATGCTGAAAAGATGTTAAAAATCTTTCAAAGGATCACTATTACATGTTTATGGATGGCTTTGAAACAGGGCAAACTGTGTTGTGTTCTTACTGAAAAACATTTTTTGTACTATTTGGTATGAAAGGATAATGCCAGAGGTGAAGGATGGTGAACAGTGAGCTAGGTGAGTCGTCAGATACATATGATAAAAAGCAGATTTGAGCTTTCTCTTAGTTATTGCATTAGAGATATTCAACTGTCATTCCAACAGAATGAGAAATTTATCTGGAGCACAGTAATTCAGCAATGCAGCTGACAACATTTGTTAAAGATTTCTGGTTTTTTTAAAGAGATTGTGTATTAGAATCTTCAGTGCAGGTGCTTTGAAACTGTGCCTTATGATTTCTTTTATCCATTTCTTCATCTAATTTATTAAAACATTACTTGTTGGTTCAGAAGGTTCAACACGATGTATTGAAATCCATTCCTTCATTGTGTCCTGAAAAATTTGACCAGACCATTTTGTTCATATTCCTGGGCAATTTGTATTAGTTTAGGAAGTGTTTTGTTTCACGTTTGCTGCAAATTTAGATTTCTGTTTTTGTCTGAGGCTACTACTTGATTAAAACAGCTGCTGTTCCTTTACAGGCCTATGAAGAGTACACCAGCAAGCTCGATGCTCTACAGCAGAGAGAACAGCAGTTACTGGAATCCATGGGGAATGGAACTGATTTCTCTGTCTCCAGTTCAGCTTCAACAGACACAGTTGCATCATCTTCCTCCTCTAGCCTCTCTGTAGCACCTTCATCCCTTTCAGTTTATCAAAACCCTGCTGATATGTCACGGAATAACCCTAAGTCTCCACAGAAGCCTATTGTTAGAGTCTTCCTGCCCAACAAGCAAAGGACTGTGGTGAGTCAGTTTCTATTCACATACTTGTAACCTCAGTATTTCCTGTATCTCTCACCCTCTGTATGCAAAAATTAATTTAAGAGCTGAAAAAATACCTGTGGGGAGGTCAGAGAAGTGTCATGATCACTGTGCTCTGCCACACTCAGTTGTTTTGATCTGCTGAATGTTTTTGGCAGGATTAACGCAAAGAAGTCCATTAGAGCAGTGATACAGAATACAGAACTTTCAGGAGTTTTATAACTATGAAGGTACCTCAAGAAATAGTTTTCTCAAACCAGCTTTTGGATAAATAGTAATTTACCTTTTTACAATAGTTAGAAAGGGACAGTAAGCTCTATTTCTTGTATTGTACAAAATTATTGACTAGTTTAACAGGGCAAGATGGAGGAAGTGTTTTCTATGTTGTCAGAGTTACTAGAAGCATTGAATGCTTTAGAGCAAGAATGAGTCTCTTGCAGGTAAGAAGGGCTGTGCAGGATTGCTTGGGTTTTTTTTCTTTTTTCCTCCCCACTTACTGTGGTGTTTGTGTGGTTTGTGCTCTCAGGCCTTGTGTAGAGAACTGGCTAGGGGAGCGGCATAGTTGCTATTAGAAGGGTCAAGAAATGTTGCCCGCAAACTGTGTGAAACCTGGCGTTTATCAGTTTTGACAATGTTACAGTGATTCCTGAAGTCATGGAAGAGTAGTTGACTTTTTGCAGCTAGAGAAGGGATTTTTTTATCAGTTAAGAGCTGCCAACTGAAGAGCCTTGATACGTGCTTTAGAATAATACACTGCAAACTGCGATACATGAAATTATTGACAAGCCATAGTCTAGGCTCTGTGTTGCAAGGTGGTACGTAATCCAAACTTAGCAGGAGAGCTGTGTTTCCAGAGAGGGTGGGAAATGAATGGACAATAAGAGTCCATGTCAAACCAGGACGTTTTGCAGCAGTCAGTCAGGTGTCAGCTGTCTCTGGATTGTTACTGCCTGTTGAAATTGAGTTGCTGGTAAAAAGAAGAAAACGTAAACTGAGTAGTTTTGAGCGTTGGAACATGTCCTCACCCTTTCCCTACCACTGTCCTTTCATCCTTCCCCCACCCCACTGAGCAAAAGAGACTTACAGTGGGAACAACACTGGAGGGCAGTTGTTTTCACCTGATTTTTTTTAATATTGCTTAATTGTTCAAGATGTTGCTGAAGATGGAAGGTAATATTTGGGTTTTGACCTAGAGAATGAGAGTTTAATATAGACTGTGACCACTGTAGAATGTACAGTGTAAAGCCGGGTGATTCTGTTGTCTGCCTGTTGAAGAAAGTCTAAGCACACAGTACTACCCACAGAGTGAAATCTGGAGAGAAGTTACTAGATTTTGGAGGGACTCTGGTTTCTTCATGTGTTCTGTCCCACCCTGTCTGGCTATTTGCAGCCCCTGTCATGGGGCTCACAAGTTGGTTTTGTTTCTTTCCTGTAAAGGATCACAGCATATCACTTCCTGCACTGTTCTGTGCATTACCTTTTTGTCTCTCCTGTGTGTTCTCCTGTACACTAACCCACATAGTATATTTCTACTCTTGCTCTTTTCCCCTCATCTGCAATACTCTTGTCCTGCTTCTTTGTCTCTTCTTTTTTACCTTCTCCTCAATCCTATTTTATTTTTCCCAGCACTGAATCTAGATGCTCCTTCCTGGCTATAGGAGGTAAATGTGGTTTAACTTGGGTGTAGTCAGGGAGAGGCTCTTGCTTCTGTCCTCAGCTTTCTACTGGAGGCTGAACACTATTTGCCTTACAAATCCAGCTCTGCAGCTAGTTTCCAGCTTGCTTTGGTTCTTTATATTTCAGTTTTACACCCTGCTTGGATCAGGTTGTGTTACTAAGTTGAACTTTTTTCCTTATTTTTTTTCATATACTGGTAAATTATCTCTGGTTTAAAGCTGAGAAACGGTGCTTATAGGAGCTCTTAAGTATGGGGTTATTGGCCTTGGAGCTGAAGTTCATTTCTCTGAAACTTGAACCAGTGCTCATTTTTTTGAGAAAGTCAGGAACTTCTTGTATGGCGACTCTTAATGTAATTACTTTGTTTTCAGTATTTATTGATCCTACATGTAGTCTGTTGGAAACTAAGGAAATGCCAGGAGCAACCACAATTCAGAAAGAACTGCAGCAGCTTACTGAATCCTGGGGTGCTTATCAAGCACAGCATCCTTAGCTAGCTGGGAGAGCTGATTCTCCTCCTCTACTCAAGTGTGGCCTCACCTTGAGCACTGTGTGCAGTTTTGAGAGATACTGTTCAGGTTGCAGTGTTGCAGCAGTCTTCTCCCCACCACAACCTCAATTGCTTTCAGTTAATGTCTACTTCTGAAAGAAAATATTGTTAATATCACTATAATAACGTCAGTCTTTACTTCCAATTCACTTCAGGAGGGGATAAATGTTGTCAGATCGTAAGGAGTCTGTTTATTTTTGTCTGGGAATGCCATGACATTTCTGAAACTGACTTAAAGCAACTGGAATTGAGTTGGTAATGGAGAGCCAACCTTGTTATTTATCTTTGATCACTCTGAAGCAGTCCCAAGTGCTACAACAGCCTTCTGCTATTTGTTTAGAGCTGCTAAAAATGCAGGAAATGGGGGGGAGTTGCTTGCATATCTTACATTTTTGACTAGCAACTGCCTTGTTAGTTGAGAGTTCTCTACGTGTTATTGTTTGTGTAGGATCAAGCAAATACATCTGTTGGAGCTGACTCCAGTTCAAAATATAATTTAAGGAAACTGATGGAAGTACAAAGAAATGAGACCATGGTGTGCAGTGTGATTGTGGTGCAGAGGTGGTGTAGCTGCTGGGAAGTTTCTTTGTGTGTGTCATGATAAGGCAGAGCGTTGGACAAACGTTCTCCTAATGGAGGACAAGGTGTGAAGGTGCTTGCCTGAAAGCCTGACTGGTCTGTGGCAGAGCCTAGTGCTAGTGATCATTTGAAGTCAGCATTTTGATTCAGCTGGCTACAGGACAGGGTTCAAAAGTAACTTTTTTTTGAAAGCAAAACCTAATAGTTGGCTCAGTTAGCTGGAGGGGAATCAATGAATAAGTAGTGTCAGAAATAAAAGATTATATTCCTTGTCCTTGGCCTGGAAAGGGATGAAGAGAAGTTTCTTTCTCTGAACAACCTCCTAGAAGAAACAACATTGTTTTTTCTTCTCTGTGCTGGGGGAATTTTATCCCCTATAATGCAGAGAGATAAACATGTATACTTCTTTCCTTATTGGCTTGATTCAACTGGCAAGTCACATGTCCTTTGGAGAAGCATTCCACGCAAATGTGACCGGGATAAGTCTGTGCGGGTGTGTTTGTTCCATTTTGTTCTAGGCCAGAGAGGAGGATGCTGAAATCGTAAAACTGCAAGACAGTGAAAGTCTACCTGAGATGAAAAGTTGTTTTTTAGAACAAGCTGATGAGGCTTATCCAAGCAGTGACAGAATTTAGGGAAATACTAGTTTAAAGCTTGTTTGGGTTAGGAATCTGAATGTCTGTGGTGTGCGTAGTAACAACTGTGCTAATTAAGGGAGAGCTTTTGGAGGTGGAAGGAAAGTATAAGAACTCTGATCTCCTGCTGGGTGCTGTAAGTCTGAGAGATCATGTTACATGCTTAAGACTAGGTTTTGGTGGAAGGGAGGTAGTCTTGAATGTAAGTAGATGATAGCGTGTTGGTATAAAAGCAAGTTATATTATTTACTGGTGAGATTTCGGAGAGAAATGCATAGAGACAGCAGGAAACACAGCCTTGGGCATTCTTAGTTGTGGTGTGGATTAGGACTTTTTTTTTCCAAATTGTCTGAACATGCTTGCAGAGAGAGAAAAGAGACAGAAGACAGTGCTCATGCAAATGAACAGGAGTAGACACATAGCTGGTCGTTGAGAATGGACAGTAATTCAAGGAGAATGGTGATTATCAACTGATCCAGAGGTATGGAACAAATAGGATAACTTGAGGTTTATGTAGGAGGAAGAAGACAGTGAAAAAGTTTACAGTGAACTGAAGGACTTACAGGCAATGTGTATAAAAAGTTTTCTATGAGTGTAAAGAATACAGGAATATGGTATTTGCATACAGGGCAGGATTTAAGCATTTTGTGGGATTGCTTTGAGTTGTGTGATTTTTTTTTTTTTCATTTTTTTTTTTCTTTGAGAGTTGGGGGAATGTTTTTTGAGGACCTGGGTAAAGTATCTTTTGCACATCAATTTTTAACTGGTAGGTTTGGGATAAGGAAAAAACCTCCATTTCCAATTGCAAAAACAGATCAAAGTTTTGCTCTGTGAAAGTTGACAAAATAGTTAAAATGATTAATCCAATTAGATTGCTTGATTACTGTAGACCTTAAAATGCTAGTAGGAATTTTTAGACAGTTTTCCCATGGCCCATCAGTTGAGGCTGGCCTCTTGGAGGAAAGCATTCTGAAACCTGGAATGGAATAAACATTTTGTGGACGTATCTGGAGTGTATCTCTGTCAAAATGAAAGAGCACAAGGATAGGTCAGGCATGTGTGATATTTTCCGTGGGTTGTCTTCCAAATTTGAGCTGTTTGTCACTCAGGAATTTTATGAGTTTAAGTATTTTCTATTTGGAACTGCTCTGTTCAGCCTCCGTTAAATGCATGCTATGGATACGAGAAATTTTTGTCTTGTGGTTAGGAATTCCATGGGCGTGGTTATGTATAATGTGAGTAATCGTGTTCTGTGTTGGTCTTCAAGTCTGCCACATGCTACTTTATACTGAGTGACATAAGGGCTTCTGAGAAAAGCCATTTAATACAAGGCCTGGTATAAAAACAAGTTGCTAAAACTAGTCATAACTTCACAGAGGAGCAGTACTAGGAGGTTTTTGATGTTGTAGTGAAGTCCTAGTAAAAGGAAAGAAGGAGAGAGTTCTAGGAAAGGAGAGAATGCACTAAGGGGGCTTCTAACTCAAGTACTTGATGAACAAGATCATACAACTTGCTGAATAGCAGCCCTGAATGATTTTGATTACCCAAGAAATCCCTTCTGGACAAGTACTTAGAGTGGGGAAAAACCCCAGTCTGAAAGCAAATGAGCTGTCCTGAGTGATGGTATGGAGCATGGAAAGTTACAGGAAAACAGAGTTGAAGTGTAAGAAATGATGGGCATTTGAAAGGCATCCGGTGGTGCTGGGTCTTGTGCTTCATCTCTGTAGTCTTTTGCTGCCTTCTGCACATTACCAGCTTCCAGAGGAAATGTTCACTTCATGTCTTCTGGCCTTCTTGGTGGAGTGGCTGTGAGGGTGGTAAGGAGTCTCCATTGCTCTCCCCAGTTGCATTTATAAAGGATCCTCTCCCAGCTCCAGTGCCCTCTCTCTTTCTGTCAGCATGAGCAAGGAGTGGATTTGGTCAGTGTGAATTCCATTTCTGTCTATAGTGGTCTGAGTGAGGACAATGAAGCAAGGGGGAACAAAAAAAATAGATGCTGTACGTGCTTTGAGAAAGCTTGGTGGCCTCCAAATACTTCAGTTGCCTGTAGATTCTTGATAGGATCAAATCAGTGTACGTTATCACTCACCACAAGGTCAAAAAATTTCCATGGTAGCTTCTAAACTGAAAGTAATACTTTGGGTAACAAAAAAAGTTACCCTTTCTTCTGTGTTCAAGTGTAGAATATTGTGTGGGTTTTGGTTGTTCTTTGTTTTGCTGTATTTTGAAGTTTAAGAGTAATTAGAGATGCTTTGTGTAAAAACTCAGCATAAATCTGAGCCAGTAAAGCTTTTCCACTTGCTTTTGTCTTGGTATGCTTCATATGTGTCTCACAGTTACACATATATTGGAAAGTTAATGGAAGTTCTCAAAATGTGAATGTGAGACTGAGTTTTTAAAAGCGACAATTTGTATGTTTAAGAGTTAAAGGAACTAAGCAGGACTGTGAATGCTGTGCATGGGGACAATTCTTAAGTGTCTCACTCTTGTCACACCTTGGTTTATTAGTACATCTGCCTTTTAATTAGGCAAGCAATCATGTGATCTTCTCTGCAGTCATGAAGACAAGAAGAATAAGCTATTTTTATTCTATGTAAATTCTTAGCATAAATTAATTCATCATGCATGCACAACTGGGATCCTTCAAATATTCTGTTTTTAAATCTGGTACTTGATTCATTTCTCTTTACTTCAGATTTGCATCTTGCTTTCTGTAGTTTATGCTATGAGTTTGTGCCTCAAGCTTGCTGAGTGGTAAGCACTGGATTTTTGTAGGCATTTAAGCTGCCCTACCAGTTTCACCTGTCAAGTATCAGGAAAATTCAGAGAAGGGATGTTCAGACAGCTGAATAAACCAGTTTCTTGCTTTTAATTACACACCTGGTTTGACATGATTAGGTTTTTCTAATCAAAAATACAATTAAAACCTCCCATGTTATATCAAACATGCAGCAGAAATTGAGTTTATTTTTAGCCTATGCCAATGGCTGGTTGCTGAATGTATCCGAATACTTTGGAATTGTATGCATCTTATTAACAGACTGGTGGCATGAAGTAAATGGTAGTTTACTTTCAAGTAAACTTCACTTGATACTTCTGTATCACTAGGAAAATTTATTCCGTCACTTACGAAATTGTCTTTTATCTTTCCTGAGGAGTTTTCTTTCTTTTGTCCTTCCAGTTCTCTTCTCCCCTCCCACGAGAAGGGAGTGAGCAACCACCTGGGTGGTGCTTAGCTGCCTGCCAGGGATAACTCACCACTAGCTACCTCAAATGCTGGATAAATTCAAAGGCATGTTGAAAAGAGAATAATTTAATCTACTACAGGTTTATTGACACACTGTCTTAGATTGCAAAGTGAAACAATACTGAAAACTTGCCATTATAAAACTGATGGCTTGTCATCTGGAGTGCCATGTGCAACACTGATTGCTGCTTTTTACTCACGTAGGGAGTGTTTAGTGATTCCTTCTGAGATGAGAAGTCTGGCTGTAGAAAGTAATGAATGATAGGAAGAAAATACTGTTTGGAGCATGCGTCCTTTACCTCATAATGTGCTAGGCAGGCACTCAGTGAAATGGAATGCAAGTCACAAATCTGAAAATAACCATAATAAATGTTTTAATTCCATGTCTAGTAAGTCATACTTAAAATCATGCTTCTTGTGTTGTTTAGGCAAACTAGCCAATGAGAGTTTTAATATTTGTAAAGAATGTGTGTACTACCTGAATATGGAAGTATCCATTTGGTTTTAGAATCAGTTGCAAGAGTTTAGAGAAGGATGTGAATTTTAGCCCTTCTGCTGTAGTTTCTTGCCTCCACGCTGCCTTTAAAGCACTTCAAGTGTGATCAGCTGAGACAGGAATTTACAAAAGTGAACTCTGGGTCTGACCTACTACAAAGATTTATTTAAACTATTTTGTACCTTAAATTTCTAATGCATGTGGGTTTTGGTTTGGAGAGCAGCCAGCTGGCTTTTTTGTCTCTCAAACAGAAACCACAAGGTCCTGGAGTTTCATGCCTGTATAGTGGCTACAGATACTCTTCTAGATGAGCATTTCTCTCAAGTCTGAAGTCTAAAGCCATGTTTTCCAAACTTTACTTTGCTAGAAGGTCACTGTCAGCCTTCACAATTTCTGCCACTGGTATTCATCCTAACTAAAATTCGAAGATGGTCATCTGCTCTCTACTGTCCCCTTTAAAATGACCGGTGCTCTTCTGAGCACGGTTTTGGAAGCTGTCTCTCAAGAGCTTGAAAAATTATATGTGGAGGCCATTGATTAGGCAGAACAGGTTACATCCAGTGTGGTTGAGTGATGGTATATTCTTGAGAAAATATTTCTGCACTGACATAAATCAGTCTGTTGTGTTCTACAAGCGAGTACACTTAATTGCATTGGAGGTGCCAATGGGTGCTGGTAACCCATGTCTTTGCAAGTTAAATGGAATGCATTTGATTGAGTGGTAACAGCTTTGTAAAATGGGTAAATTCTGTTCAATTTCCCTTGGAAACAAGATTTAATGCAATGAAACTGCCTCTCATTTGTCTTGCTAATATGCTTCATTAAGAGTGTATTTTCTTGCTGCTTTCTCCTGGAAACTGGACAGAGCTTCATGTCCTGATATCCAGAACAGCTGTTTCTGAAAGCGGTGTTCTTTGTTTTCTAGAGCATGTGATGTTCAGTGTCATCTTATGTCCTTTTTGCCACAAAGGAGGGTAATTTTATCTGTTAGTGCTGTAAGAAGTGGCTGACTGATTTGGTGAAATATTTGCCCTCCATAGGTAAGATGAAAAATTAAATGTGGATCTCATGTTTGGATTTTACCAGAAAACCTGACATGGTGGAAGGCCAAACTAATTATTTGGCAAAAGTATAGTTTAGCTTAACTTTCTCCCAATACGTTGAATTCTGTGAACATGGCTGAAATTTTTTAGTCCTGGGTATCAGGTACTGGGGGGAAAGCAGCGTGATCTTTCAGGATGTATATGTTGTGGTAAGCAAATAAATACTTTGAAGTGATATTTCAAATCCATTCTACTTGGCATATTTCCACTATTGTACCCAGTAGTCTGCTTGATTGTTTGGAATTGCTCTGAAGCTCTGAGGTATATTACACATACCTTGCATACCATACATACATTACACTTGGCTAAAGTGAGCTGAACTACAGTGCTAGGCTGAGGGAGAAATAAAGCCAGCTAACTAGTTTTGAGAAGTATAATACCGGATATTCGGGGCTGACCAGCCTCTCCACTTTCAGAGAATACCTTTGCATTGCTTTTCTGAGGTGCTTCTCAGTCTCTTCAGTCTCTTTATTGCTCTAAAATATTGGAAACTACACTGGTGTAAGGAAGCATTTTTAACTTACTGAGACTCTGCCAGTTTCTAGTGTGATGTTAGAAAAGTGATGTAAGAGTTATTTAGGGACGTAGCCCTGAATTTCTTACTGAATCGGGAATGACCTGATTTACAGAAATAAATGATTTATTATGCATTGCTTAAATATTTGTGGCTGCAGTACTAAATATATATCAATAATATTGTTACAAATACGTACTGTCCCTAGAAATAGTTCAGGTGAGTAAAAGAAATGAGGACATTAAGGGCTGTAGTGTAGTTCTGTTTAACCTGTCTAGGCAGTAAGACTGTTTTGAGAATTTTTACAATCTGGAATAATTTTCAATTTTTTCCTTGGGGCTTAACATTTGCAAACTTGAGCATGTGTTTTGGTATCTCCCTTGCCCAATTTAGGATGCTCAAGTAGATTATCTTCTCTGGTATATTATTAAGCTACACACTGAACACACCTTGCAGTGTATGTTGGCAGCTTCTGTACTGTTTCTTGGTGTTATATAGCCCACACTTTCATGCTCTTCACTTTTGAAAGCTGCTTGCTGAATCAACTTTCTAATTGCTATAAAAACCTAAACCTTTTCTGGTCTACAAATCTTAGGTATGTAAGTAACCCAGAAAGAAAGCCCTTAACAATCACAATTTGGAAGTACATCCCCTAGCTCAGTAACATGAGTTTCTAGGTGGTAACCATTGTGAAATATATTTGAATTCTCTTAGTTAGATGGATCAAGAGATAATGGATGGATGCAAACAGAATGGATTTTAAATAATATTAAACATTCTATATTTCAATAAAATGCCAACTTTCTTCAGTGTACTGGATTGCAGGCATAAGAGCACTGTGTATTTTGGAGTAGATGAGAAATTTTCTCCTGGGGAACTGATTTTGTCAAAGAATGCTGATGTGATTCAGTTAAAATGCTCTGTGGGAATCCTGGCAAAACTCTTGATGGAATTGATAAACCCTCCTTGGTGCCTTCCTGCCGTGCTGGAGCTGCCGGCTCCTGGCAGGCACACGGGGGCTGCGCCATGCAGGGCTCCTGCTCCCTGCTCCCCTCCCAGGCTGTGGGGCCACACACCCTCCCTCTGCCTGGGGGTGAGGAAGAAGCTGTTCCAAAACTCCTGCTTCGGAATCAGCAGGAGTCTCTTAGCCAGGAAAAAAGAACTGGTTTTGGGTTTTGTTTTTCTAAAGATTGAGTTGGTCTCGAAATCACTTTCTTGGAGCCAGTTTTTTCTTTAACTTTGCCGTAATTTGGGGGTGAAAAGAAGATGGGGGGAAAAAGAGGTTTCAGAGGGAATGGTTTGCAGGGTGAGGTGTCTACTTTACAGCAGGCGCTAGTAGGGACTGAAGGAGGGGGCTGAAGGGCTACATGCACAGATGGTGATAGACCGTGCTGTACCAGCCTGGGAAAATGATTAATCAATACTACAGGGACTTATTCTAGCACTAAATTCTTGTAATTCAGCCTTATGTTTCTCTGCTCTGGAGTTCTGTAAGAGAATGTTCTAAATGTGATGCTGATTCAGGATCATGATGGTTTTTGAAAGTAATAAAAACAGTTCTTTGGGTTTTAGCAGGATCTTGATGTAAATGGCAGTGAAGAGAACAAATGTTCTACCCATGTTTCTAATTGCAAGTTGCATAAATATGGCTTGGATTTTAATGAAGGGGACTTGGGATAATAATACTGAGGAACAGCAAATTATAAGTGAGCAGGATCTTTAATGCACTTGTGTTGCTGTAGGTAACCATTCTGATACTTTCCAAATTTTGAGAGTTTGCCTTTGCCAACTTTATTGATCTCTTAAAAGAAACCCTGTAACTTCATAAGTCTTGTTTTTAGCAAAATTAAAAGGAAAAAAAATTACACCAGTGTAATTAATTAATAGCACTGGAACTTTTAGGTTACTGATGCATTTCTTTGCTTCATGAGTTACTGGAGGATGTCATCATTTATGGAGGATCAGTGCTGGAGGAAGAAAATGTTCTCCAGTGACCACAAGACTGCTTATCTCTTCTTTAATGTTAGTCATCTTCCTACTGCTTGGCTTTTCCTCCTTGTCATGTTCCACTCCCTCACATAGGTCAAAATTTTAATAACCTGGTTTCTTTTAATCCTTACTGCCTTGGAGTTTTCTGCCTAAGCCAGAACCTCTTCCTGCTCTGTGCCGGGTTCTATTGCTGCTCTTAGGCACTTCCTTCCCCCGATGCTCCTTGTCTGAAACAAGCCACCTTTTCTCCTAATCACAGCTGAAAGCTTCCTGTTCAGGATGTGCTTCCAGTACTTCCCCAGGTATTGGCAAACAGTTCTCCCTACAAGGTGGTTCATCACATCTTTTTTTCCTGCCCTCAGCCTCAGCTCTTCAGTCTGTCCTCCCTCTGTCTTGTTTGTTTGATTCGCACCAACCTGCTGAGATCAATGCCCTCTCCCAGTATACACATGCTTTCCCCAATCAGTTCCCAAAGTTTGTCCTGACCCTCTCCTCCCATTTCTCCTTCGTGCCCAACCTCTTTCCTGGCTCTCTTCATTCCCCTTTTTGTCCCCATCATCTGTCTGCCACCTTTGCAGTATTTCAGTTTCTTCTGCCACTGTGGATATCAGTGGTGAAGTGACTGAGGTTGCTGGAAAGGTAGACCTGAATTGTCTGTGGGGACTCAACCTCAATCCAGCAGGAGCTATACTTAGAGGAAAAATAGCCTTGAGCCGAAGAACACTTGCTTCTTCCATCGAAATGGCTCATGATTGGGTCTAATGTGTGTGGGAGGTTGGAGCACACCTCTGAGATCCTCAGAGATTTTAGTCGGATTCTTAAAAATATTTACTCTCTATTTGTAAATATATATGCTGGAGGCAGGGAGAAGGACGCTGAGGGGACAGACAGGTTCTTTCAGGGATCTTTGGCAGAATGATGATGGCACTAAATCATAGGGACAATTAAAAGAGTTATTTTCTTAACAAGATACTATGATTATTATAGCATGGAATTTATTATTAGAATGGCACATGAGTTCTACAAGCAGAATCAATATTGTGCAATTTATAAGTAGCATAATACAGAATTTATAATACAACTTCACTTACAATTTCTAATCACCTTTGCGGATCAAGACAAATCTTTAATACATGTTTTGCTGTATCTTTACAACAATCATAATCTAGACTCGACATTTTTATGAAAGAATACGAGTCACACCTTCCATCCTTGGAGACGGGAGAGGACTTCCTGGGCACTGGTGGGTCCCAGGTCTCACTGTCTAGCAGCAGCTCTGGTCCAAGACCCCCATTTGGACTGGTAACTGCTCAGTTTATACATAGTGCTCTGGGTGCTGTTACCCATCCGTGTTCTGTGACCGGGCCAGCACCATCTCCTGGTGGCCATGTGTCCCTGGGACCTTGAGGGTTGGCAAGGGAGGGAGTAGTCGGCTGGGTGCCCAGGAACCTTGAGGCCAGTGGGGTGGGGAAGAAGAAATCTCTTCTGTTTGTCAGCTGGGTTGACAGGACCTTCGGTGTGTGATAATGAGGGGAAAGAGAACAAATGCGTGACCCACTCAGTCCCAGGGAATGGCTGCATGCCTGGTGACACGGTTCTGGTTATGCTAACCATGTTTCCCGGGCTTGGGAGCAGGGGGTACCAGTCATAGATCAACCCCATGAACAGTTGGTTTCAGTGTGAACAATGAATTTGGAAAAGACCTAAGCAACAGAGGGCTGCTTTACAGTGGAATGCTGTTGACCATGTTGACAATAATAGGTGCTCCCAGGCTCCCTCTTAATACCAGTGATGGGTATTAATAACAATTAAGGATGTTTTATGCTGGAAGAATGAGCTACAGGTGATTGAATACCATGGTGTTAACTTGTGGGATGGGAAAAAGTTACTTAGATTAGTAAAAAAATACATTAAAAAAGAATGCAATGCATAAACCAAAGTCACCTAAGGCTGAATATCAAGATTGTAAAGTAGTATGCTGTAGGATGTTCTTTCAAGGAATTAAGAAAAATTCTCTTTTTTTAAATGTTTGTGTTGACCAGATGAAATGCACAAATATCCTGTAAAGAGGCACTTTCATGTTAATGAGAGAAGGGTGGTGAAGCAAAATACTCCTTTAATTTGTGTCTTCTGAAAGAGCATATGTTTGAGTTCTAGAAATGCAATATATAGTGTAACCTCAAGTGGTGTTCACAAAGCTGCTTGAAACAGGCTGCTACTTTGCACTGTCATGCTTAAGTAGGACATAGAGCCCCTAAATACCCATGGAAATTTAAATGCAAGGAACAAAAACTAGGCTCCGAACCAAAGCCAGTTGAAGCTGATTAAAAGACTGCTTTTGGCTACTAAGTGCTCTGGCTTAAGCCACTTGCAAGCTAGAATTGAGTTTTAGGTGTTCAGACAAACTTGTCAGGTTTGTTAAGTTTGTGGGTTTTTCTTCTGATTTGTGTTGGGGGTACTGTCCGTGATTATGGGAGATATCTGAGTGTGTACGGTGCCTGAAGCCTTACATATTTTCACTGTTGAGTTCTAAAAATAGTTAGTAGATAATATTCAGTACCTTAACTACACTTAATCACCAGATCATGTATTTTTCTTTTTTTATGGCTTGTCACTATACGCTGTTAAATCACAGGTATACCTAGAGATGATCTACTTACTTGTATAAGATATGCCTACAATTAGAATAGAGATGATGAAAATACCTTTACTTTACATAGTATGCAGTTCTTGATTTGCCAAGTTTTAATGTGTTCCTCCATTCTTCCCATCCTGTTAGTTATCAAAACTTTTCAGGCAAGGAAACAGAAGAGAGTAATATGTTTTTCATATAAGACATATCTGTAGAGTTACAAATATGGGTTAAAGTGAGAGGTGATGGTCTGCCTGACTCAGATGACTGTTTTGTTTACTTGTTTGCATGCTTATCTTCTGTTTTAGAAGTAGAAAATAAAATATTTACATTTTGTCGTAATGTTTTTTTGAGTGCAGTCCAAGCTAGTTCCTTCACTAAATTTCACTTGGCATGTTTCCCCACTTATGTTCAGGCCAGCCTGTAAAATTAAAGCTGTATGTAGTTATTAGCTATTTGTGTGCTGTGTCTCCAATTTGTTCCGGTTGAGAAAAGTTTGAAAGTCACTTTTGGAATTGAGTGAAGATTTCGTTCTAAATATTAAAAGAAGTGTAGAGCTTGTTCTCTCTTCTAGCTGAGCTCTTTTCCTCACATACTATTCAGCAATAAAATTTTCCTCAGTACAAAGAAGGTTTTGAAAAACTCTGACCTACAATTCTGTAAAGCATCCTGAAGAGTGGGTTTTAGCATTTGAGGGTCAAAATGTTTGCATCAGTTTGGGGGGATAAATTGGAAATTGTTTTAACTCATTTCTTTTGTATTTGACCTCTAGGTTCCAGCAAGATGTGGAGTGACAGTCCGAGACAGCCTAAAAAAAGCGCTGATGATGAGAGGTCTTATTCCAGAATGCTGTGCTGTTTACAGAATACAAGATGGGTATGGTTTGTGTAGGGTGCTTTTTTGCTTTAGAATCTCTTATTGGAACTACCCAAGATGGCCAGTTCTATCCAGAAGTTGTTTACGAAGTTCAGAATTATATGATACTTTGCACTAAATAATTTGCACATCACAGACATGTTGAAAAGAATGTCTAACTCCTAGGAAAAGGCTCAGAGAAAGGAAAAGTAATACGAGATTATGGCAAAACACTCATTACTCAAACTCATGCTAACCAAACAAGTATTACATAGATTGTGTTAACTTCTTGTTTTTGTTTCATTTGGCTATAATGCATTCTTAACTAAAGACAGAGTTCCCTTGGGAGGAAAAAAGAAAGCGTTTTCAGCCCTTAAATTGTGTGTATTATGTTCATGTACACAATTAGCCATCTCTGTGGAACTCTTACACAACAGGTACCTTCACAAACACTTTATCTGATCAAAAAGGCATCTGCCACGTTGGAAACAAGGAACTGGCCACTACTGGAGCTGGTTGAAAAAGTGCATGTCCTTCATGCAGTTTGTCCAGGGAAGGTGTGCTTTGTTTGCTATGTGCTGAGCCTAAGGTCTTGCTTCTAAAGTTTCCTGCAGTTAGACTGGGTAGCAACCCCCCACAGTGTAACTTTTTAGCTGATCTCACAGCTTTGTCGAGAGACATGCAAGAGCTTGTGTGCTGATGCTAATGAGTGGCTTATTTGCACTTTAGAGAGAAGAAGCCAATTGGCTGGGACACAGACATTTCCTGGCTCACGGGAGAGGAGTTGCATGTGGAAGTTTTGGAGAATGTGCCACTCACGACACACAATTTCGTATGTACTGGGTTTTGTGAGATGTTGAGTGGGGTTACATCAACTTCGTACTTTCAAATTCAAATTACCAACTTGGAATATTTTGCATCTGTGGGATGTGGTGGGAGTTGCAAAAGAAGTTTTTAATCACAGTAGCTTAAGTGAATTAGATGGAATTGTATTTGAAATAAGTGATGTTAGAGTACTTGATCACCCTTAAAACTTTCATGTTTGGTTGGAAGACACCCTCTAAAATCTATAAATGTAGGGGGTTTAAATCAGCACTGCATTGCAGAGCTGTAATAATAATCTACTATTTTTGTATTGCTGTATCTATAAAATGTATTCTGGGCCTCCCTGCTGGCTCTGCAGCAGCAATTAACTAATGAACTAACTATTCCCAGAGCAGTGCTGACATCATCAATGATGCAGTGCACAAATATGTTTTGACCTGATAAGGCACCAAGTAAATGGAAGCTACTAAACAGAATCTGTCTAAATGTTTCCAGCTACATACAAAATCCTGGAAATAATGTTTGTCACATTGGGAAGAAAGACCTTCTATTTCGGTTTAAAACATAGCAAAATTCTATCTGCAAGCTGATTCAACCTATTTAGCTCAAAGAAGCTGTTTGGGCTCTGACTAGTTAGGTGAACTCTAGTAGGCTTAACGTTTTGTATATCCCTCTGACATTCTGATTAGTACATGTAATAATAGAACTAAGAATGTGTTTTTACGCTAGGTATTGCTAAATTTGAAAATTAACTAAATTATTTCCCCCCCGTATAATCTGGGGATAATGCAGTCAAAATTGCAACTATATATGTAACCATACACTGAAGCCCTATACATATATATTTATATATATATGTATATATATATATATGCCAGTGTGTATTTCCAGTCCTGTGAGTATTAGATAGAAATGTTCTTTGGCTTCTGGAAGAATTAGAATATGAAATAATATTTCAGCAGCTTTTATTTTTATAGATTGTATCCAAATAAATTCTGAATGTGTCTAGCATGATAATAGTGAAGTTTTGCTTCAGGTTTTTTGCACTTATTCTTACTGCTAGTGAGGTAAGCATTAATTCCAAGAAGCAGTTGAAAGAAAATTTTAACGCATGAAAACTGTTTAAAAAGGAGACAATCTTTTGTGTAAATCTGTTTGATACGTAAAACTGTAGCTCTAGCATCACAAAAGAGGCTTGTAAGTACACTGGAGGGAGGTAAAAGCAAATAGCCTATCTTGGGCTCACAGAGGGACTCTCGATAACTGTGACTATTTTTGACAATGTAGGTACGAAAAACATTCTTCACATTAGCGTTCTGCGACTTCTGTCGAAAGCTGCTTTTCCAGGGATTCCGGTGCCAGACTTGTGGCTACAAATTTCACCAGCGCTGTAGTACAGAAGTGCCACTGATGTGTGTTAATTATGACCAACTTGAGTAAGTAATCACAATTGATTTTTCAAGTTGAGCTTTTTAATAAGTGTACAGCTGTCAGTGGTTTCTTGTGTTAAATCTGCAATTCAGGAAGTCAGAGGAGGTGCCTGAAAAAAAAAACAGGAGTTCAACTGTTCTTGTGAGACTGCTTAGTTCATACTCTTTCTGTGCCAGTTCAGACAACCAGTTCATATTTCTTTGCTGGTCTATGAAGTGCTTTTTTTGAAGCATGAGTAGGGTTGCTGAGTACTTGACTATATCAGACAGACTTCTCATTGTTCACAGTTGTTATTATTAATCAAAACTGGTTCTTTATTATGTGATCACTAGGGCCCTGTTTAAAATTTAGCTGTGGATTTATTCTCTTCAACCTGAAAAAATATTAAGAGACGCTAGTTGATTATAGTGAAATTGCAATTGCTTTTACAATGATTGAAAATAAATCAGCTAGCAAGATTAATGCCTAGGTAAGAAACATAAAAGAGAATGTCCCAAACAGTCCAGTGTTCTTGGATTGAGTTAGTGATCTATTTGTGTAAGTCTTTGATGTAGATTTAGGATCTGGTGTAAACTGGCTCCGTTATATTTGATTAGTTTCAGCAGAGGCTATTAAGTCTTTTAGATAGACTTCTGTATAAGGAATAATTTAAAATGCTATTTTTCTCCCCAAGAATGAATTTAATTTCAGTTTATTTTGGTATTTGTAACTGTTTCCATTGGCATCTCTGGAGTTTGTGCTCAGGACGTAGGTTTATGTACTCACAGATATAAGTTGTGCATTCTTGAAGAACCAGATGTTTGCAATTCCAGCTAAAAGATGAAAAAATTAATTTCCACAAAGTTTATATGTGAGGCATGGTCTTTTCATCCTCTGTGGAGTAAATAATACTTTCAACATATCTTGCGGATTTAATGTGTTAGTGTAATCTTTATTGTAAAATTTAGAATTTAATCAATGAGGTTTTGGGGTTTGGGGTCTTTTTTGTAGTCTTTGAGTATTATATTGTGAAACTTCTGGGTTTTGCACAAGTTAGGTTGTTTTTGTTTTGTTCTTGCCTCACAGTTTGCTGTTTGTCTCCAAGTTCTTTGAACATCACCCCATACCACCAGAGGAGGCCTCCTTAGGAGAGACCACCCCAGCATCTGGATCATACCCCTCAGTGCCCCCCTCAGATTCTGTTGGGTATGACCTTATTCCTGCTGTTTAATAACATAACATTTCAGTACTGTGCTAAGAAACACTCAAAATACTGCTTTGCAGCTCTGCATTTTTGTAATCTGGCTTCTCATGCAAGTATATCCACCTATGCTTAACTTAAAAAAGTGAATATTTTCATTCACATGAATTCTGTAAATTAGTAATGAGCCTAAGTTAAATGTGTGTGTAACTGTCTGTAGAATTGGGGCATTACCTGTTAAACTGATTTCTTCTACATGATGCCTTAGACCTGGTCTAAACTGGAAAGATTTTGTACTTAAAATTAATACAAACCAAAATTAAAACCTCAACAATTCTTTTAGTTAGTTATCAAACTACGGTTTATATGCCTTGAAGTGTCATACCTCAGTTTCAAAATAAACCACATTACTATAAGGCTGGTGTGAACAGGTGCCAGTTCCAGTTCCAGTACTGCTTTAGTAACTTTTCCACATACACTGCTTTAGTGTCCTCCAGACCAGCTGTCTTCTTCCTGTTCGTGTTGGGGTATACCAATAGCAATTGTTTGCTGCAGCTTTAGGTTTTGTAGAAGTAGACCTCTAAAACTGACCACCTCCCTGTATTTCCAACAAAGATTCTGGACTCTTTCTCCATGAAGAGATAAGAGACCATATTTAGATTATGTTCCTGGTAGCAAAGAGATCAACTACACCATCCACCATTAGGTAGTTGAACAAATGTCCAGGGAAGAGTAACTCAGGGATGTATATCACACTCAAGAAATCTGATGCGTATTTACTAAGAACACCAAGTACAGAAGCCTTCAGAAAATCATTCCCAGGACATGTGTGCTGTGTGGAGTTGAGCTGAATGTGGCAGAGAGGCTCTCCTGGAGGCGTGAACGTTCTTCCTAAGCTAAAGCAGAAACACACTGGAAACTACACAGGCATCTCTGGACTCTTAACTAGAAGATAAATTCTCTGGACAGCCAAGACTATTTTATGGAAGATCAAATACGATGCCTCCCAGGATAATAGATTGACAGTCCTGCAGAGGGAACCTCCCTTGGTAAGTACAGAGATTATGTTCTTATTTGTACTATTTTGTGCAGATTCAAGTGAATTCAAAAGTACTTCTTCAAGATATTGAATATTGCCTTTAGATCCCGTGGATATTAGTGCAGCAGACTGTGGACAAGGCTGCTTGTCAAGTCTTTGTCATGGTACAGCCAAAACTGTAACCGGGCCAGAACTATTAATTCGTGAAGAAACTTGTTCATACCAATTGTGTTAAACACTTGTGGATGTCAAAGGCACTGTATAGCCCTAATCCGAATATTCTAAATTGTCCTGCTTTTCAATTGCCTTAGCCTCACATTGGTCCATTCTTACCAGCTTGTGAGGTTACAACAATATGGATTATCTTGATACATGCACCACTTCAGTCAGTCTTAGTTTTGTGAGGTGAAAACAGAAGGAAAAAACTTGAGACCAAAGCTGGTTAATGCCTTGAGGTCTTTAACTTCACATATATAAAAATGTTAATATTTAAATATACTTGCCAGTTGCTGTTTAGGAGCTTTTCCCATTTTGCATAAGTGTTTCTATAAATGTTTGTAATTGCAGAAGCTGTAAAATGTTTCTAGCTTTCTCCTTTTTGCTTTTTTGCTTTGCTGTACACTTTGTTAAACAAACAAAAAAAAAGGCATACATCATGCCTGCAAAATTATGTTCATTTTGAAAATGGTTTATGATTATCAGCTGGTGTTCATATGTAATATGCACGTTAGTCATACAGTTTTCCCCAAGCATCTGTGTATGTAGTATTTCCTTTCCAGAAGTAGCTCAGATGTTACTGGATGAGCATATAGCACTGTCCATATCTTTTTCCAGTTATCTTTCTTGCCTTTCTTTAATAATACTTCTCTGCTTTTTCAAAACATAATTGTGGAAATATTAATCTAGCTGAATTTAAAAAGATGGCCTTTTCTATAAAAACATACTCACCTGTGGTTTTGTTAAGGAGGACTGCTACACTATGGGAAAACAGCTCAACTGGAATAAAAAAAAGGCTGACATTTGAGCTTATCTTGTCTGGGAGAAGAATACGAGATTGAAATTTGAGAGTTGAACAATGGGATGGAAAATAGGAGGAACTAGCGCTTTAATAACACTTCCTAGATTAATAATTGTTCCTTTGATTTCTCTGTTCTCCTAGCTTCTTGCATGGCACAGCTCACAGAGGAAGGGATGTTACTAATCGTTTGGTAAACCTGAGGAAAGAGAAGGCAATCATCCTTCATCTCTAGCCTTGTGAAGGGGTGCCAGCGGCAGGCAAAGTGCCCAAAAGAAGGAAGTTTGTGTTGCAAGACAAGTTCAAGAGCAAAGGCGTGTGTGACATGCTGAGACACTGTCAAGGGATCAAATGGAAAAGTTTGAAAGAGAAAGGGACATGAAGGAAAAGACCATTGGACATGACGCAAAAGCTGCTAAACATGCTGGAGAACTGTTTCACTTTGCTCATGTGTAACATCCTAAAACAATCCAGGCCTGGAGCCTTTCATTCTTCCAACTAGGAACCATAGGCAGTCCCTCCAGGTTTTCCACCCCAAGATAAGGGAGCATATATGGTCCCATTCCACATTTCTGAACCCCTTATAAAAATGTGTCCAGCCTCCCCATTAGGTTTTGTGTCCCATTTTAGTTCTTTCCATTTGCACTATCCTGGTTGTGCCAAAACAGCCATTTTAGTTACAATCTGCAGTTAACTGGAAAGAAGTGTAGGTCTCCCTGCCGAGAGCCATTTGTAATAAAATCGAAGTAAGCAAACTGTATATCATACATTGTATTTGTTTCGTTCATTGCACTGTCATGAAGTTTCTTCTCCATCTTGGCTTGTAAAATATGAGCACAGAATTTCTGTGAACCCAGTTACCTCAATCTCAGATACGTGAAAAAGAGAGAAATAAGCAAGTTGGCAACGTCTTGGCTCTTTGAAAAACAACATTTCCCAATGTGCTTCGTCTTCTAAGTTGGAGGAAGAAAAGGGGAATGTCTGGTGCACTGTTCTTGGAAGCTTGCCAGTCCTTGCCTTTGAGCAGGCTCCAGCTTGTGATTAAACACCTCTGCTTTCCTTTCTGTCTTCCAAATGTTCAGTGATCATTCTGCTTCAGCCGAAGATATGTGAATATCTAGAAAAGCTTCTGAAAAGCCAAGGAAGCAAAGATACGGTCTTACAATATAACATTTTATACTACAATGCCGTTTCGATCCTGTGGTGCATAAGTGAGCAAAAGCTTTGTGTTTTAATTCATAAAACAATGAACTTTTCCCCTAGAAGTTCTGGCACCAGGCCTTTTCCAGGCTTTTCCATGTAAATGGTCCCAAAGTTCCTACAGCATGCAACTTGATGTGCATTCTTGCTGAGCAGAAAAGGTCTGGTATCAGAATCTTTAAAAAACCCTTTCAATCTATACAACAGGTGAGGGAAACCTCTTGCTCTCCAAAACTTTATTTGCAAAAACCTGCTAGTGAACTGGACCTGGTTTGGAGGACTAACAGCAACAGTGTGGGTCTCTTGCTAACCCCTGGTATATGAAGCTGTCAAGAATTTTAGTTTCATCAGCTTTGATCTGGGCCCAAAGGCTAGTATAAATAAGTGCACCCCATCCCATGCCATGATCATCCTGGCAGTTGTTTTTCACCTACAAGCCAACATGAATGAAAACAAGTTATCCTGGTGTAAAAAACTGCACTGATTCGTCTGAGGTAATGGCTGTTACAGATCTGGCTCATGATGCTTCTAGACTGACTTCAAAGGGTGCTGCAAGAATGATTTTTACCTTGTAGTTACAAACTGGTACTGCTGTCCGTTTCTCCAAATCAGCATTTGATTTGGGATTATTGAGTATTTCCAGGCTGAAGGGATGGGGAAGGAAAACAATTATTATGTTTTCTGGCAACGTCTGTGGAGTACCACTATAATTAAATCAGAACCTGTTTGGCCTCCACAATTTAAATTTGCCTGCTTGCTACTATAGCTGAAATACCATTGTATCCCAGATCCTTCGCAGTCCTTAGAAACTGCTTGGAGCTGGAAGTGAACTGTGTTCTTCATTAACAGCAGTAACAAAAACCAAATCCAGTCTGGTGTTAACGCTCTGGCGTAAAACAAAAAAGATTTTAAAAAGCCTTGATATGCATTTTAGCTTGCAGTAGGTTTGGTTTGGACATGAGTGTGCAGCCTGCCAGGTAAATAGTGCGTGCAATACTCAGCCCAGTGGCTAAACTGAGATGGACTTGTTCAGGCTGTGAGGAAGAGAAAGAAAACTGCAGTCCAGGAGAGATGCTGTCATTTTAAAAGGAACTGGTGCACACCTTAGAATTGAAGCTAGGTGAATGTGAATTTTCAGTTCAAGCATTTGCTCAACTACAGCAAAATAAAAATACAGTCAACAAAAACTTGAAGGTCAAGTGTACCTATCATAAGAAAAATCTCGAGAAAAATCTTTCCTGAGTAGACCAGCTCTTAAACATTTATGAAACATCACGTTGGTGAGTAAAGGACATTGAGGAAAATCTGTATTAAAATTTTCTTTTGCATTTCTAAAGTGAACTAATTTATATCTTTGCAAGTTCTAAAATCCAGTAGACATACTGTATATGATTTTATAAAATTGTTTGTTTATATCTAACGTAACATGTGCAGATACTTTCCTGAGTTACCTTAATCTTTCTTGTGGACCCAGTTTTGTGAAATAGTAAATCTATGGACACATGGGCACTTGCTGTGCTTGGTAAAGGGTATAAAAAATTTTACATGTTATCAGTTACTCTTGTTTCCTGATAAAACGTCTTTCTGTTTTGCCTGATAAAAAGGGAGAGAACAATGTGCTAATCCCAAACATATAGTCCAAGGTAAAAGCGTGTTCTGTCGTACTGCCAGGAAAGGTTATAACATATTAGATTGAGATTTGACAACTATCAGGTTGTTGCCTCAGAAGCCAAGAATCATTGGTTAAAAGAATGCCCACATCTAGGAGGCTGGGAGAAAGTGATTAATCTGCTTACTTGTAGAAGGTCTCCTTTAGCAAGGTGGCTGTAAACTGTTGACAAAGGCCACAGGAACAACAGAAACTCAGATCCTGATATTCAAACTGCATGTTCCTTTAAGCCTCAGCCTGTTATTTTTTGGGGTTTTATTTGATCTGGGGTTTTTTTGAGAGGTTGGGTTTTTATTTGTTTGGAGCTTTTTGTGATTTTTTTGGTTTTGTTTGGGGTTTTTTTGTTGTTGTTTGTTTGTTTTGGGGTGTTTTTTTTTGTTTTGGGGGGTTTTTTGCAGTCTGTTTTGTCAGCTTCTTAGGCTACTGTGCTTCCATAGCCTAGGAACTAGTTCTGGAACTGGCCTGGAATAGACAGTGTGACTCTTTTCCAGGTGATGCTATCTGGCCCTTTGAGCTCCACTGTCACTTCTACTCTTCTCAAGTAATTACAGTTTAGGAATACTGTAAGAACGGCCTTTTGGTAGCTCAGAGGATCGCTGCATTCTTTGTGGTGGTGTGTTTTTAGATAGACTAAGATATTGATGTAGATCAAGATCCAGCTTTTGCCACACAAAGGCGGAAACTGGTGGTAATATTTTCTGAGCTTGTGATCTCAGTAGGCTTAGCTAGCAAACCTCTTGTCTCTTTTACTTCACTAGTTATCTTTTTCAAGAAAAATTTCCATTTAGTAGAAATAACCTACTTTTTTCGAAGTGTCTCAAGGACATCCATTAATAAAATCATGATGGAGCACGTGGCTAACTGCTTATGAGCTTCTCATCTCTGGATTCTTTGTTGTCTAGAGCCCAGAGATCCTCCAAGTAATAGCTTAGAGACTGAAAAAAAAAAAAAAGATAATTCTTTACCAGCCTGTAATTATTTTCTAAAGATCTGGACTTCCCTCAGTGAGTATTTAAGGAGTAGAAAAAGCTATTTAAGTTGTTTTCAAACATGGTATGATGTAGCATGCTATCTGTGTTAGCAGCATGATGGACGTGATGACCTGTGACCAGAAATACAGAAGTAGCAGATGACCATTTATGACTCAAAGCAGGATGTAATTGAAACAATATTGCCTCAATCTGGTTTTCTCTCCCTCAGCTTACTCATGATCACAGAATATCTGATGGCTTCTGTTTTTGTCATGTGGCAGAGCTCAGATGGTGTGTCACAGTCACTCCTGGTGCAATGTTCTGATGGATGTTGTTATATATTTCCCTTCATTTCCTTATTACCTGAGAACTCTCAGGAAGTTTAAGCAGGAGTTAGCTATCCCAGCAATGGCAATACTGGCCTGATTGAGACACTTTTTAGACTTTTCTTCTGGTTCTTTTTTTGTGCAGTATTTGACACACTTGCCTTAACATGAAAATAGAGTGCCTTTAAATGTCAGTCAGGTCCTGCATTTGGATCTGTGCAGTGTCCCATCTCCTGATGTGTGTTCTAGTTGCATGATTTACTTACAAAAACATTCAGGAGTTCAAAACTTCCTGATCTACAATATTTTTCGTAAAGGCACTTGGGTAGCAGTGAACGAAAACTTCAGCTCGTATGTATGTACAACAACTGCATTTTAAAAAGTAGTTCTGGAATTATAAACAACTTCTGAAAGGCTGGGCTTTTCAAGGCCCTTTCCCAGAGATTTGGCTATTCGTAGTTTCAGTTCATTGCTTCCCAATATCTTCCCAATATCTATATTCTGTCATGTGGCAGTAGGTAACTGCTTTTTTTTTTTTTTTAAGTTAGGCAGGGTTAAACCCTCTGTGTCTTCTCTCCTGCCCCACTTCCCAAACGTATTCAAGAAGAAGACTTACTAGACTATTACTTGAATTACTTCGCAAGCACTTTGTTTTGCCATTTTCAATTGTGAGATTGTGGGCCAGGAAGGAAAAGATGACAGCTACTTAGGATACAGATAGCACTGAGTTCTGGGATCAGTGCCAAACTGGATAAACTTTTCAATAAAAGGTAGGATAGTAGGCTATAAAGCAGATGTGTTTCTGAAAAAATGCCAAGATGTCCTGCTGAAAATGTTGGTTTCCCCAAAGACCTTTGGAGAGGCCGAGGAGCATTTGCTTACAGGAGGTGGCATCAGGACCTATTGCTGCTATATGCTGCTGTCTGTTTTATTTCTGAAGCTTTTCCTTGTGGGCATTGCCTTGGTGGGCATGGTAATTAATCCATGAGTCATTGAATGGCTGGAGGACTCCACTTCTGTTTTGGAACTGACAAAAAGAAACCAACTCTTAAAAACCTTGTTGTCAGATACCATGTACGTTTGAACATAAAGTTTTCTTTGACAGAGGTGGCAAATGTTTTCATTAGCCTTTTGCCTTATATCCATTAGATTGAATTGTTAGGCTTAGCAGTGACTGACCTTGATTAGAGTAGGAGATAATTGCCAGTTTATTGCACTTTAACAAAATTAATAGATAACCAAAGAAATGACTTTCTGCCTTTTTACAAACAAAAACCGCAAGTGTTTAGATGTTTTGTCTTTTAAATATTCAGTTCATTACACCATAAATTAAAGACTTTATCTACATTTATGACTGGCAGCATGTGCATTTCTTCAGGAAGCTTGTTTGTGTATTCTGAACACTTTTAAGTCAAACCTATTGCATTGTAGCAGTGTAAATAACATTTAAAATGTTGTGCTATTCAAAGTTATTTGTTAAAGGCTGAGGTTAAAAGGTGTTATGTTTATTTTTAGTGTCAATAATACATTATTATTAATCAATTAGGTTGAATGACCAGATGTAATTGTCACTCTTTCTTAGCTGAAAAGTAATCCCATCCATACATTTTGTTTTATGGCATTTTCTGACTGTAACATTAATATGAGATGTTAAGCATTTTTAGTTCTCAATTGCTTACCATTAAAATGAGTGTATTGCATTGACTCAGAGGTGAGGAAACTACAGAGTATCTTGCTATCTGCAATGCATGTTGGGCAGCATGAATTTTTCAGATCAGGATTTATTATTACTAGTTTGGTATGGTTTGGTAGAGTTTCCTTTGTTTTAACTCAGAACACTTCACAGCCATGTAATTAGGTAGTTGATGCAACAGAGAGTTGTTGCAATTGATCATAAGGGAGTAGAGACCATTCATTATAAATTGTTTTTATTCAGGGCTTTAGATCAGTTTTTTTGTGTATGTATTATTGTAGTTGAAAAGGACTTACCACACCCACTATGCAGTGTTTGAAGCCATTTGTAGACCTAAATCCTCTTTTTCCTTGACTTTGTTTCTCAGACCACCAATTCTCCCTAGTCCTTCTCCTTCAAAATCCATTCCAATCCCACAGCCCCTCCGACCAGCAGATGAAGACCATCGGAATCAATTTGGGCAACGCGACCGATCCTCTTCAGCTCCCAACGTCCACATCAATACAATCGAGCCAGTCAATATTGATGTAAGTATTGCTAACAGTTAGATCAGGGATAGTAGATTTGATGTGTTCCTTATGAACATCTGTGTGTTAAATTCACTGTGTACGCACAAGTGCTATGTTTCCAAGATAATCCTCAGTGGTTTGTCAGAATCTTCAAAGATCATTCATTTTTCATTTTTTTCATATATTCTTTTTTGCTGTTGACAGCTGTAAGAACACAAATAATCCATTCTAAAAAGGAGAACTGCCTTTTGACAGTCCTGTCCTTTTCATTTTCAAAGAAACATTCTGCCCCAAACAACTGCCTTTTTTTTTCCTCTCATTCGTCCCAAGGCTCATGGTGTTAGCTGTAGCCAGTAACCACTCTTGCAAACCATTCTATGTCTTAAACACATTTTTATGCAAGATAGAGATTTTTTAGTATTTGTATTCCAAGTAATATTTTTGGCATTGAAGAAAACTAAAAAGTTAGGCTGAGTTCACATATAGTTCCTTAAGAGTTTAAGGAGCCCAGTATATGTTGTTCTGAGCATTCCTTTGGAGTATTCAGAAACTGCTACACTTAAGTTTTTTTCCACAATTTTGAAATCCCTGGGTGGTGAAATGTGACTAATAATAATGGCTGGTATTAGCATAAGGACAGTTAGGACCTTTCAAGATGTTGCCTTTTGCTAATTTTGCTAACATACACAGTTCATATTTTACACTTAAATCTGCTCTCTAGAAATTAGTCATTTGTCAGGTGAGCAGTCTTGAAATCTGCGTGGACACTGAGGTGCAAAATCTGTTTTGCATGTGAGCTGAGGGAAAGGTGAAATGTTGATTTTAAGAGTGTGGCTATGTAGACATTTGCATGTGGTATATGGCAGTGGTGCAGCTGAGGCATAGCCAGTGCTTTTGGCAAAGCACAGGTGTATAAGGGAACAAATATAATTATGGAACAAGAAGGGAACAAATATAATAGCATAACAAAAATAAAAAGCTTTTTTAACAAAACGGACATACTGAAGGAAACTGCTAGAATTTTCTTCTTCTGTTTAGAAAATCCTTAGTGTAGTTTGCTTTTAGTCTGGACATGTTGCAAATGATGCTCTCAGTTCACAGAGGATTGCAAGTGAAGGAAACTTTCTGCAGTTAGTCATTTCTGAGAAGAACAGTGTGCCTGACTATGCAAATTAGGTGTGTTGTTACAAGAAAAAATGAAGTAGGATTCATTTGACTGATGTACCTCAGTACGGGAAATTGATGTCCCAGGTTCTGATATGACAATTCATTTGTGCTACTGTAACAGGAACATTTGACTCAATATTTCTTCGTATGTTTTGGCCAACTGCATTTTTAAATCAATATTTTCTTGTCAGCATCTCTTTTGGGTGGTATACATTTCACTTTAATACTGAGAGATGCTATTTTAAAGCAACTTTATTTTGAGAAATGTAGTAGTTCTTTGGAGTCCTTGCTATTAGTAAGTCTGGATAGGAAACCACTTTTATTTCATGGGCAACATATGACATTATGAATTCTCAAACTTACCAGTCTCAATGATTTCAGAATGCAAATGTTAATAGCTAAATTAAACACAGCTTTTTAATTTTTTATAGGACTTGATTAGAGACCAGAGTTTACGAGGAGAGGGAGGTAAGTAGCGTTTAAACTAACTACTGTGTTACATTTAATTACACAACTGCTTTGTCCCTTCCCGTTACCCTACTTCCTTCTACAAAACACAGACACAATGCAAAATATGACTAGAACAAAAAGTGAATTTACATTTGCTTGTCCATGAACTTAGTATTTGTTTCACAAAGATTTGAGTCATTTGCTGGTCATTCTGGGAGTGGGGGAGACGGAAGGAGAAAAAGTTTTGAAGTAGTATCTAGTTTTTTTAGTTTTAAAATTACTTTGCACTCACACTTTTTTACTCTCTCTCTCTCTCACACACACACGTACACCCACACTTATTCACTCACATGGCTGCATACAGATACACTACAACTTCCCAAAGATTTTTATGCCTGTTGTTACCTTTTCACCCATGGGAACAACAGGAGGTTTCAGCGAAAACCATCGTGGTAGATGGGCCTTTCATACGAACTGCTGCATCCTAAAGCAGCTTGAAATACTCCGGTTCTTCTCCCCCTCTACCCCTGCTGAAGTTGCTGCTTTGCTGTACTGCATGCCTGTGCTACTCTTGGAAGCAGATTATTAGGATCTTACGCTAAAGCCAGGTCTTTTTATGTTTCCTTCAGTAACTCACTGCCCTAATTCACAGTTAAATCAGAACTAGTGCCAGGAGGTTTGTTTTTCTTCACGTGTTGTGCACGGGCCTCTTAAGTCACGTCTCCCAGTGGTTGTCAAGGTCCTGAAGAGGGCTTCTTATGTGCTGTATTTATTCCTATCAATATAAGAATAAAGCAGAAATATTGAAAATAGAGAAATGGTAAGTAGGGCAGGCATATGACAGTTTTTCCAACTCCAAGTCAGCATCAGTTGTCTCCTACTAATTATAACTTGCTCCAGCCATAAGTATGGTCTGAATTACCATAGTGCACCCTTTCCTGATCTCAAAGGTTTTGTACTGTGGGCTTTCACTGACTGTGTTTCTCCCATGCAAATCTGGTATTTGGTAGGATGTGTTATGTTTGATGGAGCAGTCTTTAATAATGCCAGCAAAATGCACTTTTGAAAAAGAAATTTCCTTTACTCCTGCAAGCTACTAATTGAAACTTGCCAGTTTTAGCTATTTTTGTATGTGTTGATAGGTGTGGCTCTCCAGAGTTTTGCCCATTTTGTCCAACATTTAAATGTTGTGCGATCATGTTGGTTTTAACTTTTAATCATAAACTGTCTGCTTGGCATCTGAAAACAGCTGGCTATTCCAGCCCTGAAACGGTGTTCTTGGGAATTGACTTTTTTTCCTTCAAAGTACAGAAGCAATCTATGATTAGGAGTCAAAGCATCCTAGTTATTTCCCATGACTTCTTTCATTTCTTCTATGTGTCTGTCTTTCTGTCTCTGCCTGCCCGTCTCTTTCTCTCTAACAGCCCCTTTGAACCAGCTGATGCGCTGTCTTCGGAAATACCAATCCCGGACTCCCAGTCCCCTCCTTCATTCTGTCCCCAGTGAAATAGTGTTTGATTTTGAGCCTGGCCCAGTGTTCAGAGGTAGTTGGGCTCTTCTTTCTTGTTTTCACCCAAACAAAATAAGTAAAACCACAGATGCTGTTTGTGCCTCACCCTCACACCATGTGTATGTAAGTGTGTGAGTTTATCAAAACACCTCTGTTTTTTGCTTGGCCTGGCTGGAATGCTTTGAATGTGCTTTTCACACATACTCACTTTCACCTTTACACGCTTGAAAATGATTATAAATGAAGTCTGACTTAAATCTTCAAAAGCAAGGAATTTCATAGTTGAGGTTTTTTGGTGGACCTTAACATAATTTTCTAAACAAAGGTCATTGGATTGCATTGCAGTGATTTTAAAGATAAAATGATGTCCTTAACTTAGAATTTCCTTGACTGTTCAGTTTAAGTCAGTTCAGTGCTATAACGGTCTTCTGTCTTTAATATTCTTTGTTTTGAAAAATAATGTAGGAAACCAAATGTGAATTACAAACATTTCCATTGATATCTTGTTAGGTCTCAAGCCTTTCAAGTAATGTGTCAGCTTTCAACAAATACTTCATTTTGACAATGTGCTGTTGACACCACATCAGGGCTCTAGATGGTTTGAGTAGTCTTTAGTTAGTAAATTTGACTGAAACAGTATTTCTGTCCTGTATTATGTAAAATAAGACACTTAGATTTTCATGTTGTTGTCCGTGGGGGTAATTCAGGCCTTAAGCTGTCAATGGATCTGTTGTATTGCACAAAATCCCAAAAAACCTCTGGGATTTCACGTGCTGGAGAAACCAACTATTGAGTAATAGCATGAAATTTTTATACTTGTGTCTATACATGATGCGTGTAGAAATGGTTAGTTCAGTGCATGTAGTGTGGTTTTCAAATGCTACCATCTTGGCTGTTTCAAAGACTTTTGTTTCAGAATATATCAAGAGCAGTTCACCTTTTGAACTTGTAACGATCTTCCAGAAGTCTTTGTAAGAAGACAGGTGTTCCCAACAAGCAAACTGGCTACAGAATGAAATGTTACATGCCGCTTCAGAGTCCAAGCTATTGACTTAAATCCAGCATTATCTGAAGTATTCTACTCTAATAACTTGGAAAACAGGCCATCTGGTATTATTACGAACAGATTAACTACAGTGTTCTGCCATGTGCTGTAAGCGTTTTTGGTGAAGGGTGAATATTGTGCTAGTGTTCCTACACTGCAGTATTAAAATTTAAGTAGGAAATTTTAGTTACCTCAAAGAAAATGCATCCCAGATCTTTGCTATTGCAGAGAAAATCTGTAGCCCAGTAAACTTTTGGAAAATTGCTCGTGTTCTGGGAACATCATACATTTAATTCCATGTATGTTTGATTTCAGATGAATCATATAATAAATAAATGACAGTGTAGTGGCCGTAACATGAACATGAGTCCGTCCTTCAGGTCACTGGCTTCCAGCTGCTTATAAATGTAGTTAGAATGCCCAATATGCATCATTATTGTTGCTTTAGTATGTGAGACAGAGTTTACAGATGCTGTGTCCCTTTTTGTATCTGTTGGTATGTTATTTTGTACATCCACTTCGAAGTCCATAGACTTTAGCTTAGTGAGTCCAGTGATGGATACGTATAGTCCAATAAATTAGCATGCACTGAGTGACTGAACTTAAGCAACAGTTTTAAAAGTCACAAAGTCGGTTTTTGAACTCAAGTTGCCATTAGGAGACACTTTTTGCTTAAGAGGGGAGCTTCTAATAGAATATGAGGAGTATTGTCTTCCACCACTTCCCAGAGCACTGATGTGAGAGAAGGCAGTGGAATGTTAGAGGTCTTGTTCAATGACATACATTGTTTAGCAAAGCAGCATGAATTTAATTAACAGTTGACCCTATTTTATGTCCTTTGCATTGGAAGGGTCAGCATAACCTTGTTACAAATAATTGTGATGTATTTTAAAAAGCAGTGTCTAGGTGAAGTGCTCTATTTGAAAAGGGCCACTGGGGCTCTGAAACAGCTCTCTTAGTAACATTTTCCTTCATAGATTTGTTTAGATAACCTACAGGCTACAGACATACTGTTCTTTTTGTGTTTCCTAGAATATGCTTCAAATAGCTAACTAAAGTACTTGTTCTTTTTTAATCCTTTCTAAAGTCTAATATTTATTTTTAAATAATAGTTCTCTGCTAACAGATAGCTTTAAAACAGCCAAATGATTTTCAGGTGGCACTTGGAGACTCAATCAGAAAACATTTCAATTATTTGCACTTAGTCTATTTTGATTCCAAAGTGCAATAGTTCAGCTATTTGTTGGGTTCCTAAAAGCTTAGCTACAAGAAGGTAGATGCTGCTGACTTAAAATGCTACTGTTCTTCTCAAAGAAACTAATGGAATTTAAAAATACATTTTAAAGTATTTTTTTTCTTACTTAAAAGACACTGTCCTTTTGTTAATTCATGAACAAGAGACTGGGGACTATCTATACAGGGATGTTTGCTATAGACTTGTCTCTTCCTGAAATTTGAGACTTGAGCACTAATCTAATATTAGGACAATATTCCTGTATATGTTTGTTCTCTCTTAACATTTACATTGATGTTTAGAGATACTGCGTCTTAAACACAATTCTTGCACCTGATATCAATACATTCTTGTAAACTGGATTCTTACAGATAAAACTATCCTATTTCTGAACTTTAGGCTCAGCTGCAGGCTTGTCTGCAACACCTCCTGCTTCTTTGCCTGGGTCACTAACCAATGTGAAAGCGTTACAGAAATCACCAGGACCCCAGCGGGAAAGGAAATCATCCTCATCCTCAGAAGACAGAAATAGAATGGTAAGGGAAAGATCAGCTGTTTTCTTTTGTGGAAATATTACACAACCATATTCCTCTCACTTTTCTTTCATCCAAGTTTTCTGAATTATTTTAAAGATGAATATGGCAATGATCAAGAACTTGAAACCGATAAATAATAGAGTGGAATAACCACTTTAAAACCACTTTAAACCAGTAAATAATTGTGGGACTGATATATAAAGAATTTAAATAATTGACTAAACTCACTTTGACTGGTATGCCTCATATTGTAATGCCACTTTCTCTTCATATAACAGCTTAACTTTTCCCACCATGATTCATAAACTTTGAAAGTAACAAAAGTATGTAACAAATTTTTATGTAACAATTCATAAAGAAAACAGAAAAAATCCACTTTTTTTTTTAATTCACAGTTTAGTATTATGATTAAGAATTTAAAATCAAATACTACTTTTTTTTTGGTAAGCGTTTCTTAATATTTTCTGGTTTTAACACTGCCAGAAAGCTGTTGCAGATGTTTCATGCTAGGTAATAATTTGGCATACCTGTGTCCTGAGGTTTTGTGTATGGCTAACTTTACAAGTCAAAAGACAACATCTGAAAAAGGAAACCCTTTTAGGACGTTAATGATGGGAAATGCTGGTGAGAAATTTTTAACAAAGGAGCTGTTTTCAGAGACATTAACACACTTCTTTTCTTTCTTTTGTTTTTGCACATACATAAAGAAAACTCTTGGTCGACGGGATTCGAGTGATGACTGGGAGATACCAGATGGACAGATCACAGTTGGACAAAGGATAGGATCTGGATCATTTGGAACAGTCTACAAAGGAAAGTGGCATGGTATGTGACCATCATGGCAAGCAGCTGTTCTTGAGGAGGTCACAGTGCCTGCCAGGGCACACCCAGCTGGACAGCAGCTTCCCAGAAACACGCCTGGGATTCTGGTAGGCAGCAGGCTGAATGGGAGCCAGCAGTGTGCCCATGCCACAAAGAGGGATGGTGGTGTCCTGGGCTGCAGCAGGCACAACATTGCCCGCAGGTTAAGGGAGGCAGTTGTTCTCCTCAGCAATGGTGAGGCCACACCTGGAATGCTGGGTCCACTTCTGGGCTCCTCAGAACAAGAGAGACATGGACATGATGGGGAGAGTGCAGTGAAGGGCAGTAAATATGATTTTTAAGTTAATAAGTAGTGTGCTGAATAACTAGTGTAAGAACTTCATATTGCTTAGAAACGCAACTCTTGCGTGTTCTTATGAATGGAGAAATTATTAGGGTAAAGATGAAACATAGTTATTAAAGGCTTGAAGAAGTATCCAGCTTGATGAATGAGGATTTCAGATGTGTATTTTTAATAGCTTTGGCTTGGCTGTGATTTCTCAGAGTAAAGTAAGAATAGTATTTTTACATTTTACTGAATATTGACTTACTTTAAAATTATAGTGATTTATTTCATGTAAGCTAAAAATCAGGGTATCCCAAAATTTCTGATGCTCTGTATAGCGTTTTCTCAAGAGTGGAATACATATCAATGGCACTTACTAAAAATTGCTGTTTTAAAGGTGATGTGGCAGTGAAAATGTTGAATGTTACGGCACCCACACCTCAACAGTTGCAGGCTTTCAAAAATGAAGTAGGCGTGCTCAGGTAAGAATATTTTTAATGGCGTAAAATAATGTGTGTAGATTTGTGCTTCATTAATCACTGAATTTTAGATCTCCATTAGAACATGTTGGTCTCACTCCTACGTGATGATACTTCAGGCAAAAAAAATAATATAACCATTTAAAAATATTTCTTTGTACCCACTGCTAGTCCTTCCCTGTATGTGTTTGTCTGCACATCTATGTTGTCAGTACATGTATGTCCAAACGCTCAGGACTGGTTTTTGCTATTACACTACCCCTGGGGCACAGTCAAGCCTAAGTGTGAGCTGTAGGCCTTTCTTTCCTCTCATTCACATTTTGAAATTGAAGGAGAGCGTGACTAATGGTTGGTTTTTCAGCTACAGTACTGCCCATATTGTCTGTTGTTTAATAGTTTCTGTTCAGTAACATTGATTTCTATGAGGTTTTTTTTTTAAATGTAATTTTCATAAAGTCACTTCTTGATTTCCTTTTCTCATGTCTACTGCTTTTACTATCTCAGAGGAGGTATTTGGTTTGGGTTCAGCTCTTAAAAGAAGATCCATCAGCATGATATGATAGAATATATGTTGTAAAGCGACATTACTTCAAAGTACAATCTTGAGCAGTGTCGAGCATAATTCTTTTTTAACAAACAAAATAGCAAGAAGTTTTTTGCCCCTGGAAACCTGATGTGTTGACCTGGGCACCCATGCTGCAGAAACATCTCAAATAAGCTACATGTGAAAAGGAATGGTTAGCCTTTTACCCCAGGAAGATATTAGTTCTGAAAACTCTAAGCTTGCAGCTGTGGAAGTAGAGGCTTTCTGGCGTGTGCTACTTTGGGTATCTCTTCATTTTTTTGACAGGATTTTGATAGAACTTAATGAATTCAAACATCGTAGTCCAGCCTTCTGCTAATAGTCCCATAGATGGAGTCCAGCCTTTTTGTTTGTTGGTTGTTTCAGCACTTACATAGTCACCTGTTCTATCCTTTGACTCAGACAAGGCAGATTTACCTATGTTGTGCCTTCTCCATTATGATTCCTCATTACTCAGATTTGTGGTAGGATTTGCAAGAAGCTGCTTATTTTTTGTTTCCTCGGCAGTTACTCTCAGCATCACTTAACAAATTCTTGAACCTGAAAAAGGCACAGTCACATAGCATGGAACTGCCCTAGTCCACACTCCTGCAAGGACAAAGGCTCACACTCTGGGATCCCATGTTAATTTTTTAATATAAGAAAACACAAAAGAGCTCTGACATTTTTCACTTACCCCAGAGTAGTTATTCCATGTTAGTGTGATAAGAAGGGCTAACTTGAGGAATAATTCATTAAATGAATCTAGCAAGAGGTTATCATGTCATCTTAGTAAAAGTTGGGATTGACTGAACACCTTCTGCTTGGAAATATATAAGTAGACTGTGATAGATCTGCCTGGGTTTTCCTGATTTCCTGTTCTGATTTCCTCCTGGTTCTTATTTTTTTGTAAACAGGAAAACACGACATGTGAATATCCTGCTTTTCATGGGTTATTCTACAAAACCCCAGTTGGCCATTGTTACACAATGGTGTGAAGGGTCCAGTTTGTATCACCATCTACACATCATTGAGACCAAATTTGAAATGATCAAGCTAATTGATATTGCACGACAGACTGCACAAGGCATGGAGTAAGTATTGAATTACTTGTCTGCAAATGAGCACTGGGGCAATGTTTACTTACCCCTTCACGCTCTGGCTGCCATTGGCAAATAAGGCGAGCTCTCTGCTCACTTTGCTGAGCCCAGGGTCCTGTCTCAGTCATCAAAGGATTTGGTGAAAGCATCAGAGCTCTCTAAATAACAGGTTTCAACATCTGAAGAGAACATACGTATTTTGTTCTAAAAACTCTGAATAATCCTTACTCCCATAGAGGGTCATCGAGTTAGAATTTACAAAACTAGCCAAATACTGTGTGTCAAAATCAGAACATTGCTGTAAGACCAGAGAAATCACACTCCAGCTGAAAAACCACTATGATGATTGCAGTTCATTGTGCCATTTTTCTACTCAGTATTCCGTTACATTTTCAGTCAAGAGGTGTGGAGGTGTTTGCAGCAACCAGCCTTAGCCTTCTGTTAGCCTGTGCATCTCCCCAGGCTCCATCTGTAGGTAGGGGAGATGCAGAAGCTGTTCTATGAACACGATTCAAAACAGAGACACAAACTGGGGCTTTTCCAGCAGTTTTGTGCCAATCTCATTGACTAAACAAAGAGCCGTGGGAGACTAGTTGCCTAATTCAGGCTGCATCTGCTGTGGGGCAAGTCTCCTCTGTGTTCCCTGCCATCTGTTTATCCAGGCTGCAATCAGTGGATCTTTTTTCCACTCCTCTACTAAAAAGCAGTGTACCTGAGTACACATTGAGACTGGGAAGCACACTTAGCTCCTGCAATTTAGAAACACCTTGTCTAAAGCTGTGACTAGCTCACAAAGTGTCTTGACAGTCACCATTAAGGCTAGAAGGTAGAACTTTCAGCATGTAATTGCATGAACAAAATTACTGAAGTTCTTTTTACTGTGAATATTTAGTTAGAATTGAAAAGCAGAAGTTGGAGCATAATTGTTGTTCATCAGTAGCATCAGATTTGAGCTGAAAATCTACACTTTATTTTAATTTTTTTTCCTGTGAATGTTGCAGAAACTGTCGTGGGTAACTGAAGTTTTACTACCTGCATAAACGTGCAGTTTGAATGTCTACAGAATTCATGTTTCAATAGTACAGTGAATTTTGAGTTGTTGATTAGTGAAGTATTATCTAACCCACCTAATCTTTGACATTCCTTTTCAGTTATTTGCATGCCAAGTCAATCATCCACAGAGACCTCAAGAGTAATAGTATCCTTTCCCAGAGATGTAATTCTGGAAAGTGAAAGCATTCCTGGTTTCTTTTTTTTTTCCCTGCCAGAAATTAACTTAGTGATGTGAAAAGCTGTTCATATGTGAATATTTGCCAAATAGAAATTTCATTGAGAAGAGGTAATATCAGTAGTAACAAAATAAGAGATTCTTACTATGTCTTTTGATTTGATTGCAATAACACAGGGAGTTTTAGTTGGTATCACAAAGATTTTTTTTGCATCCTTTGGTTTCTTCATGTAATGAAAGATTATGTGAGCTGGCTCATGGAATATTTTCAGCTTTTCTCATACTTGGCACTTCGGTATCACAAAGATGCCGTGGTCGGTGGCCACGTGGTCGTGGTCAGCACTGGCCCAGTCATTAGTTATGTAACCCTTACATGCCATAATTCACCATGCTGGCTGCTTAACACCTCTGTGATATGGAAACCTTCTTCAGCGATGGTGAATGGTTAAAACTGTCATGTTCGTGTTGCAAATTTGTAGCTGTTTATTGTTTTTTTAGGACAGGCACAGCACTGCTTGTCTGTTTTCCCTTAACATTCCCCCCATAGATATTTTTCTTCATGAAGACCTCACAGTAAAAATAGGTGATTTTGGTCTAGCTACAGTGAAATCACGATGGAGTGGATCCCAACAGTTTGAACAGTTGTCTGGTTCCATTCTATGGATGGTAAGCAAGTGGGAAGTGGTGAGCTTGTTTCAACAAATTTATTTACTGTCGGCCAAAGTTTCTACTCCTATGCCTCTGGCACACTGACATATGAAAGCTGGCTTAATCTGGAAAAGACAAGCAGTAATACGAAGTAGTAAATTAATGTTTTTTAGTTCTTCTCTAAGCGTGTGTTTTCCAGTAGTCAGCAGAAAAACTGTAGTGTCTCCCTCTTTTATTCTGAGGCTTAACCTGAGATGAAAATGGTGGCTAAGGAAAAGGACTATCGTTAATCCAGGGTTGAGAAGGTGAGAAAAGCCTTGCAAAACATCCTGCAAAAGAGTAGAGGAACTAGCTCAGCGAAACGTTAGATGCGCTTAAGTTTTAAGGATTCAAGAAGAGTTACTTCATACTGCAATCTCCTGTGCAGCTCCAATTCCTCCTTTTCTCCCTGGAAAAACTTAAATTTTGTTAGCCGGCATTATTTTAAATGTCGTTAGAATTCTAGTTTCCAAATACCTTCTCAGCCTGGACAAGGTCATTTTGCTCTGTCATAGAGGAATAAAAGGGATCACCAAGCTGAAATGAAGCAATGAATTTTGAGATTCATGTCAACATCCACTCTGTATTAGGACCCAGTAACATCTGAAGGCAAGAGTGGGCCTTGCACCTGTACCCTGGACAAGTCCACGTTTTGTTCCTGGTGTGTGAGGTGCAGCACAATGTAGAGAAATAAAAGCCAATTCTTGCCTTTTATGATACAGGCACCAGAAGTTATTAGGATGCAAGATAAAAACCCATATAGCTTTCAGTCGGATGTGTATGCATTTGGGATTGTTCTCTATGAATTGATGACTGGACAGTTGCCATACTCCAACATCAACAACAGGGACCAGGTAAGGGGAGGCATTGACTTCAGTCAAATGTAGCCTGAAACAGAGGTTGATTCAGCCTTGCGTGGTGAACATTTTGATGTTCTGTATGTTTGGTGGTTCTGATTCTGATGCTGTGAGATGACATTTCTGCATTTTCTAGATCTGCCTCAGCCACATAGCAACAATTTACTTACTTCTCTTGAGGTATTTTTTATGTTCTTTTTATTTTAAATATAGATTTTCAGCTTCTGAACTGGTTGCCGGGATACTTATTAGGGAGAGAGCAGATTTACTTAATAGTAATCTAGTTTAGAATCGTTCTGCAAGGGCGAAATGATCCCCCATATATGTGGTGTTATTCGTCTTGTTCCCCCCACCCCTCCACTTGCAGTGAATAAGAAATAGTGCAGCTACAGGACTAACAAAACAGAAGAGCAGTCATCTCACTGAATGTTTTATATTCATTTCAGCTTTGAGAGAGCATGCACCATCTAAGTGAATTGCAGGATACCAGCATTTCTCAAATCCTGCTTGATGGAGTATGTGACTTTCCAGAGTGTGGGAATCCTGTAAGAAGATTACTTAATTGTGAACAAATATTCCTTAAGTCTTAATGATCCCACACACTGTAATAAATCTCCACAGGATAGGCACATTTGGGAAGGCATACCTGATTCGTTAGGTCTGTCTAACCCGAAAATAGTATGTGTGCATCAAGATCTTTGGTGTAAACTATTCTGTGTCTGAGCAGTGATGTATTTATGTTGCTTCTGTGTCCTCATCCCTTGTTTTTTCACTGTCAGTACTTGAGAATTGAAACCATAGCAACGTTCATCTGTGAATGCCGTTTTATAAGGCTGCTTCCATATCTGCCAGAACACTTCATCCCAATTCATCAAATTTGGAATGACTCCTTTTCAATTTTTTTTTCTTTTTTATAATTTTGGTTTTGCCTTTTGAAAGAAAGGAAGTGTCTGGATTCCTGGCCAGATGGATCCAGCCTTCTAAAAACAGTATTTGGCCTTGTTTAGCTTTTACCTTTTGAGATCTGAAAGATGAACCCAGTGATGAGGGTGCTTACAGTGAAGAGCTGAAACAAATTTTAAAATGCAAGTGAAGCCAACATATAAGATGTGATCTAATATCTTGAGTTTTGTCACTACTTGTCTATTATCTGAAAAGTTGTAAATAATCCTCACTCTCTGCTGCATCTACATCAGCTACTATGACACAAGCAAGATTCTTAGTGAGCAAAGTGTCATTCTTGTTATATCTCAGAGTGTTTCTCTCACTTGAACAGATTTTTCTAGAGTGTTCTTATAGTGATACTCTCCTTTCTCTAGTTTAGAATACAAGATTAGCCCCTATATTATTTGTAAAGGAACTGTTTGAAACATAAATAGCAATGCATTTTGAATAATTTCAACTTGCACGATTATTTAGAAAATACTAACTGCTAGGTAAAGGTACATCTGATTGCAGTAGAGGTAGGGGATGCAGTACACAAGTCTCTACTAGGAAATCCTGCTCTGGCACATGGGGATTTCTAAAGAAACCATATGGGAGTTTTCTGTTCCTCCTTGATGCCAACACAGATGTGACTGAAGCAGAAAGTTAAAAAAGGACCAGGATTGTGTTAGTATAAATAACATGTATAGCATGCTTGAGATGTGAGGGTTTTCTGTTGGTTTTTTTTTCCCTAATGTCAAGATACGACATAGTTACACTTCATAAGATGGAAGGTGTGATACAGCTGCTGGGTCTGTCTGAGTACTCAGAAAAGGCAGTGATTACTGCTGCAGCATGAATGGATCTTTGATTAGCTGGTTTGGAAGGGCTTTTTAGTGTCAGTGCTACTGCAGTACTTCAAACCACGTTGCAATTGACCTTGGCTTGACATGATGGTGTTTGATGGTTTTTATATATATACAAGAGATGATTAACCATATTTATGTTTTGTTTTCCTGCTTCCTATCAGTTTACTCTGTTTTATGCTTAAGTTTTATCCTTAGGTGAAATATAAGCCTTCCATGTTCAAAGAATTCCTGTAAAAATACCAAGCCTGTCTGTCTCTTCTTCTACAGAGAAGAAGCAGTTTCTCTTTTTCTTTTGTGGGTTTTTTTTTTCTTTTTTTTTGTGGGAGTGGGGGAGGTGGTCAAACATCAAGAATAAGCTTTTGTGTTGGAAAAGTTTATGATGAAATTAATTCTCAGAAGGTAAAGGGTTTTAATATCCAAAGTCCATGTGTTTCTTAAAATACCTTTCAATGTGAAATTGTTGTTGATTTGTAATATAAAACAGAATATTTCTTTTTACAGAATATTTATTTTTAGATATTCTGTTCCTGCCACAGAGTTGCTTATTCTTTTTTTTCACAGTTTTTGAGACCGAAGAACCGTTCCTTAGATGGTTATTGCTATAAATGGTAACCATTTACTAGTGTTCAAGTTTCACAGAAATCTCTCTGAGGAGGAGGAAAGATCTAGTTTTTTCTCTGTACTGAATAGGTTAGCAAGCATTACTCTAAGAAATTTGTCAATTTCAGTACCAGATAATGTTTCCGGGAGCAGAAAGCTTGCTGCTGCAATTGAAATAGTCTAGCAAAATGTTCACCTTTTGTTACTGTTTATTTTATCAACTCAGCTTCTTCCTCTTTCATCTTTTTTCCCCTTAAATAAAGATAATTTTTATGGTGGGACGAGGATACTTATCTCCAGACCTCAGCAAAGTACGGAGCAACTGTCCAAAAGCTATGAAGAGACTAATGGCAGAATGCTTAAAAAAGAAAAGAGATGAGAGACCCCTTTTTCCACAGGTGAGAAATGCTCCTCTTTAGCTCTCAACAGACTTTACAATTCAAAGTTGTGAACTCACTGGCCAGTTCCAAATTTTTTTGATTAGTGCTATAGCAGGATTTCATAAGAGCACTGGTTCAGTACCTGGTTTGTTCTGTTTAATTAGAAATGCTCGTTTTAATTTTGAAATGCAGGTATTAAAATGACCAGTTTAATTAATGGCAATTCCAAATGTGTATTTGGAAAAGTATTTACATGTTGGAGAAAGTTTCAGCTGGGAGATAATGAAAGTAATAGGCACAGTTAGACACACAAATTAGTACTTGGTATATGTGCTCAGAAATGTTTACACTGCCCTTGTTGCTCTCCCCCAAGCTTCGTGAAGGGAAACCAATAGTTTTGCCACAAAACTTGATTTTTATCGTGCTTGCTGAGGAGGAAGGTTTGGGTTGAAAAAGCTTGAGGGGGAGGAGGGCAAAAATCTGATTTTTTCTGTTTTGAATGTAACCAAATTGTTTTCAAAAGATGAGGAGCTCCCCCTGCTGACTTCTTGGTAAATGTTATTAAGCAAAATGCTGCCAGAGCTGGGTTTGTTTGCAGCAGTGGCAGGTACAGGAACGAGGGCATAGACAAGGAGCCCAATAAAAAGCAAGTGCTTTCACTGTGCTCCGAGGGAATCAGTGTGTCTTTATAAAGAGGGAAATTCCCCAGCTGTCCTTTTCAACTTCCTTAGGGTATAAACATCAAGAGTGCAGTGCAGTAAGCTATATTTTAAAAATTCCTTTTTTAGTACGTGTTTAAATATTTTTCTGTAGTTAACTGATATTGTGCCTTTGGTTTTAAGAGAGTGTTACAGCTTTGGAACAACAGGTTTGATCACGTATTTTCTATATTTTAGATTCTTGCCTCCATTGAGCTTCTGGCCCGGTCATTGCCAAAAATTCACCGCAGTGCATCTGAGCCCTCATTGAACCGGGCTGGCTTCCAGACAGAGGATTTTAGTCTATATGCTTGTGCTTCTCCAAAAACACCCATCCAAGCAGGGGGATACGGTGGGTTTCCAGTGCACTGAAACAAAATGTGAAAGCATGTGCCTGTGTGTCTGTGTGCTGGTGTGTCCTGTGAGTGCAAGGTGTTTGTTCTCAGTTCCTACCCGCTCCGATTGTAAGGTTTACTGAGGGAACAAAGACTCACTTCCTAACACTGGGCATTGAATGTTCCCAGCACAGAGTCTGTGTTGGTAACGAGTGCCTTGGGAACAGCTGGCACAAGAAGAACTGTAATGTCACATAAGAGATGTGGGAAAAGTCACTTCAAAACAAGCAAAAATCTTCTTAAGGTCATCGGGTGTCATTTTTGCCTAGTTCGTTGATTGGAGTTAGTCACTCAGGAGTGTATTTGATTTTAATCTACTCAGGCTGTGGTGGTGAGTTGTTTTGGGTTTTGTTTTGTTTTTTTTTACTTCAGTTGAGGTCATTATATTTGAGCAATAAGCTTTAGATTCTTCATTTAGTAATGCTACTCATGTGGGAAACACTTGGAAAAATAAACTTATCTTCAAGGCTGAACACAGCCAAAACTTTATTCTGGTCAGCAGAAGTAAGCAGATACAACAGAATCCAAAGAAAGCCCTGAATAACATGTGATTCTTATCTTGAAAGTTGAAGTTTAAATTAGTGCTGTTTAGGGAACATCTCTTCCTGCAGAAGAGTGGTGAATGTGTTGGGGTTTTTTTATGTTACATTTTTCCCTAAGTGTTCTGACCTGCTATAGTTTAGACCATCTCCAAATGTTCTGTTACAATGCAACACAGAAGAAATTCTGAATCCGCTTTTGCCAAGCTGCAAGGCTATTACTGGTAATGGTGCCTGTATCCTTCAATTAGGACGGATTTCAAAATATAAAACAACATTTTAAATCTCAAGCATGACCAAATGCTTTAAGATAAAAATGCTGCTAACACCCATAATAGGAAAAGAAGATTTGAAAAAGCAGTTTTGTTCATGGAAATCAGTGTTATACCACAACTTTTGTTAAGAGGAAAGGTATTAATTATTTTAATATTGTTAAGAATACACTGAACATGCTTCTCTTCAGTGACAAATTGATTTTCTCACTTCCATGTTGAAGCTGCTAGTTTGACTAAGCAGAAGTGAATCGGTTAGACTAGATATCTAACTGAGAAAGTTAGACACCTGACCAAAATCCTGCCAGCTCACTTTGGAGACTCTATTTTTCTCTGGAGCATTGCTCAGGAACAAGTGCATTAGAGTAGTGGTTCAGGTTATTTCAGTCTTTAATGTTGGATACAAAAAAAAGATGTACTGAGAGTGTTCTTGAGAGTGTTCTTGCATGTTTTGAGATGAGTTATGTGGTTTTACTTGGTTTAAACTGCTGAACTGTTAATTTTCACAGATTACTCTGCATTGGAAACAATCTATTGCTGGTCTTGTTAGGACTTCAAGGGCCAGGAGTGTTCCTAGTGGCTTCTGAGTTACATACTCATGGAGAAGTCTGCGTGTTGCTAGCAATACCAGGAATTCCAAAATATTTTGGTTTTCTGCTGTCTGACAACTGAGCCTTTTAAAATGGGAGGCAGATTTAGAGAGCTTGAAGAGATATAGGCAGTTTTGACATTTTCTGGATGGATTATAATGGTCTTTTTGGCTTCTGCTGTTGGAATAGTTTGGGAACTAACTTCTCACTTTCTTGGTCAAGAAAATTTAGCTGTTGAAATCTCTCTCTATGGAAATAGTTATGGAGGACAAAAGTTGTTATTGTTTTAGAAGATCTGTTTCCCATCTTCCTGGTAGCTTCACCCCATTTTGGCAGGCTTATCTTAAAATGAAAACAGGACTTAAGTGTTGTTTTCCTCTCTCATTCTTTATTTTATGTATCTATTGTAGCAGTGATGAGGAATGCTTCCAAAGCTGTGGGGTATGGTATTCAGTACAGAGCCAGAGGATGCTACTGGGTCTCCTGCAGACTCTGAAATGGGGCATCCCACACAGGAAAGTCTTACCCACACAGGGTGTTGCAGAGAGTGCAGAACCATCACCATTGCCCCACCCAGGCTTATTCTTTTTCAGGTCTGCCAGATCATTTCAAACCAGTTATTCCTTGGAGCAGTGCTATCCTTCTTCTTGTTAAGACTGTTCATCTGTGCTTTAGAAGCTACAGTTATGGGGGGGAAAAGTGCTGCCATCCTTAGACACGTTTGGCCTCATTTCCTGCTGTATGGTCAGTGCATTCTTCCTGTGTCACCTGTTCTTACTGAGCATTTTGGGGTCCATGGCCATAATGTGATTTTAGCTTCTCAGTAAAGACTTTATGAAGCCTAAAAGGAGGCTGTGTTTTGTGGATCATTAACTTTATCTGACAGAGAGGCATTTAGATGCCTCATTTCTGTAATTGCTGCTTTAATGAGATTTGGGAGTATCTGTGGGATGAAGATGCCTAACTACACCTGTGGATTTGGGTCAGAGTTCTTAAACGTGCAACTCAGCTATATTGTTTAGAAACAGATACCTGTTGGTTCAGAAAACAGGCCTGTAGGATCCTAGGTTTTTCTGGAGGAGTAATTAATACTAGGTGAGATTCCTGTTTATTTTACTTCCCTACGTATCAGTACAGAAACAAAATCTGTCTTGCTACCTTTGACATGTTCCAAATTTTTACTTACCCTGTGGATATTATCCATACAAAAGATGAGCACAAGGTCCAGCAGAAAACTACCTCTTTTTTTTTTTTTCTGTGTCTGTGAATGTAATCCAGGCAAGGTGTTGGAATCTGGTGTTTCCCTTCGATAAGTCAGTCAGTCTCTACTTCAGTAGATAAGGCTGGCACAGGCCTGGAAGGGAACCATTCTTCTCCTCATGATTCTTCTTAGAAACATGGCATCTACCCCAGGATAAGGAGTACAGTTAGGATGGTGTGTGTATACCGTAGTAACCTCATGAATTCAGGTTGATGCCTTGAGTGGCTACCCAGAAACAGAGACTAGACAGGAGGAAGGGAATAAAGGCAGGTATTTATTTGAAAGGCCCTCAAAGGTACACCCTGGGGAGCCAGAGGCTGCTAACAAAATGGACCCCAAGATGGACGACGAGTCACGAGTTCTTCACACTTTTATAGGTTTGGGTCATTTGCATATCAGCATAAATTCACCAATTAAAACTTTAGCTAATGATGTAATTTCTTCAATTTCTCCACCTCTCTAGAGGCCCTAGTTTACACCTTTGGGCCTAGGACAATCTGAGTGTCCTTGAATAACAAGCTCAGAGAAGCTTTGTTGTGTCTATCTGGCCTAGGAGAGCAGCTAACGAGCTACAAGAAACTTCAGAGTTACACACTAGGCGATACAGAATTTAAGAAATATAAAAGTTAAAACCTAAGGCATCAAGGTAACTTACAGGTTTGTGAGAGTACAGAATGGTAGCTGCATCTTAAATCCTTCCAGGTGTCAGGGGCAGCAGGTTCACTCAGAACATGCCCTTGTAATACATTGTTTGGAGGCAGCATGAAAGGTCTTGATCATCTTTTCAGTACAGATTTTTTGGAAGTGTGCATTTAAAATAGTTTCCACTTGCTCTGCATGAGATGAGCATGAAAAGACTGTACTAGCTGACTTGAAAGGCGTTTGTAAGAAGTGTGTATTTTCACATGCTATCCATCCTTTGGAAAGGAACTGCTTTGCTACCAGTCAAAGCAAGTATGCAGTTCTGCTTGATAAAAAGCACCTCAGATGTCTGGCTCACAATGAATATAAATATCTGGGTTTTTTTCACGTAGCAAGTTGCTAAGCATGTGGTTTCATAGCTTGATGTGGGTAGGTATGGGCATGTACGTACCTCACCTAGGGAAAGCTGTTACTGGCAAGTGCATTTTATACATGTTCAACCAACATAATCCCCTTATTAGAGGACCATGTTACCTATTTTGGTCTCCCACTGATTTGAGATCAGATTAACACTGCAATTCTGAAAGGGGAGATTTAGCATTAGCTTGTCAAAGAAAATATGTTTGCTAAGGTTTTGTTTAAATGGCAGGAAAGTCTGAAAATTACCTTTTTAAAGCTACCATTCTATCTCAAATAATTCTTTACTTCTGGTCCTGTTTTTCCATTGCCCTTTCCCAACTAAAGATTCATCTTTTTTTTCTGAAATCCCTATATGACTATTAAAATCTGAATTATTACCAGAAATGGGCAGAAAGACAAGATGAGTAATGAGGGAGCAATCTCTTGTTTATAAATTGATCTTTAATCAGCAGTTTAGAAAGGCAGACTGAAAAATAAATTAAATAGAGCATGTTTTGAAAGTGTAGCTAAGCATGAATGTCACTTAAAAATTGGCCTCACAGGCAATACTTGATGACTTTTTTGTCCTCTTAAAAGAAAACATGTACAAAACTTGAAGTGTTTCTAGAAGATACTATGAAGAGAGTTGGGAGGTCAGTGAAATGTAGCAGAAAGAAGCGAGAAAAAATGATCCAATATTTAGAGTATTTAGAGCAAGAATTTCATCTATTGGTGGAACTAGTAAAATAGGCAATTAGATCCATCATGAACTTTTATTCTACTGTTATAACTTAAGCCTGCCACCACAGTCTGTAAGGACACATAGAGCTTGAGGTCCGTCACAACTCCCTGTGCCACCCTTACTTTGGACTTCAGGTGCACTCCCTTCTCATTTCCTATGAGACACAGAGCCGTTTCCCTACTTGCTTCGAGTTCCCTTAGAACTGGGTCAGCTGGTCCTCCCAGGCCTTTTAGATGCCTTGTGTTCCGCCTCCTAGTGCAGACTGCTGACGACTCTTCTTGATTCTCCTCTTTGTAGAGCAAGACATTCCACAGAATTAACGCTATAAGCCTAGAATTTTGTTTGCAGGTATGTTTCTCTTTTGTTCCCAATATTCAGAATAAGAGTCTTGAGAAAAAACAAAGCCAACAGTACAGTCACTCTTGAAAAGATGGAAGGACACCAGATAGGGAGCAGCTGTTTGAATGTAATGGCATTCAATACTCTTCTCTTGAACAGAACAAAGGCTCTCTTGAGCCTGCTTATCACTCCTTCAGTATTAAGAAAGCTCTGAGAAGTGCTGTCAAGAAAGTGGCATAAACTAACCCAAAATGCATATGAAACCCAACATGGGGAAGTTGTATGTATGTTTCTTTTCTCTTTCCCCTGAGTCCTTTTGATTATGCTTAGTTAGACACCTCTCACTAAAAATCCTGTAGAATACAACTTCTTTGTGGGTGGCAGGGAAATTTTTTTTGCTAAAGCATAGGATTAAGAGGATTAATATCTTAGGCTCAGCTGCTCTTCAGTCTGCTGTCAAACTCCTTAAAGACTTTGGGCAGCAGTTTTACTCTGTGCCGTAGCTGCATCCCCTCAGAAGTGGGACTATGAGTCTGTCTCATGGCATGGTGACACTAAATAAATTATGTAGGATTTCAGGACATCATCACATGTGAAAGCACTGCATATGATTATTCTTTATTCAGTAATTCTGAAGGAAGCATGGAGTTGCTTTGTTATGCTCCATGTTAGTGAGGCCTAATTTCTGGTCTGAGATTGAGTAGACAATCTTTCCATTCTTATATTTCTCTCAGTAGGTTGCTATGTTGGTCTCTAAACCAAATCCTAGCGCTCTGTAACACTGGTTTTCTATTCAGGCACTTTACTGTATATAGTCTTTATAGGGTAATGGATGTGTCAAATAGTTCTTTGTTACTAAACTAGTTTTACAACAGACCAGAAACTAGTTTGCAGTTGGATGAATTTATTGAAACTTACTTCTCAGGAGGACATATGTGCAGTAAGGAATTTGAAGTAAAATTAAGCTGACACATCTGATTTTCAAATGCATGATGAATTAGACTTTGCTTGAACTTTCACCTTCTTGGGAAGAATGGGTATGGCTTGCTTTCAAGAAGTCCTTTGTTGGTTAAATATGCTGGGTCTGTATTCGATGTTCTCTCACTGTGTATTCTCTTGTGCTTTAATTTTAACAGTTTGCATTTTTTAACATCTTTTATATTCAACCTGATGTTCAACTAGTCTAGTAACCGAAATCACTTTTTTAAACCAAGCTCTTGTCCTCCCTCTACAGGAGAATTTGCAGCGTTCAAGTAGCCACAGCACCATGGCAGCACCCACTCTGTTATTTAAGTCTTGTGTTCCTACAGTTTCTTAACATCAAAACTCCATTCTGCTCCGCAAAACCTAAAGTAATTTAGAAAAGATATCCATAAGCTTAAAAGTGGAGCAGAATGGAACTGCCAGTCCAACACAATGGGAAAAAGTACCTTTTTGGGAACCAGAGTCCTCTGCTGCCAGTGTTTCTCCTTCAACACAAACCACCACGTGCATTCGGAGACCCGCAGTGGCTGCCTGTGCCGTTGGCATCATTCCCAGGAGAGAGGAGAGGGCGCTCGTGGTGTGACTGTGGTGCTCGGGCGTGAGGGGATGGAGCTGCTGCTGCTGCAACTTAGGAGACTTGCTTTGGATGGTGTGCCGGTCGGCTTTCTCCCTCTAACAGTGTAACCATCAGAGGCTGAACATCTGATGAGTGCTAATTTCAAAGAATCATTTTCCATTCTGATCCTTTTTTTCCTGGTGTACTTACTGATTTATGGACAACGCAGTATCCCCTTTTCACTGTATAACAGTGTCAAACACCTCAATCTGTGTATATTACTGGGTTTTATTCCTTTAAAATTACAAGTGGGGGGCAGTGGGAGCTGGAGATGTTATTCTGAAGGCAGAGAGGTTCATCTGAAGGAAAAGGGGATGCTGCCACACCTCTTTTTCAGATTTACTTTACCACTTCTTAAAAAGAGCAAACAACAACCACCATCCTTAACCTTTTCCTTTTCCAGTATTTTCTTGGTGTGTGCATATACATCTTTTTGAAGGATTAGGTCAATCCTTCTCTTGTTGGTCCAGCAACAAACTGAAGTTTAAAAAAAAATGTAGCGAGATTGTCCTCTCTTTTATTTTTTTTGTATCATATGATACAATGTATTTATCGAAGATGCTACTGCAGCATCTAAAGTCTGTAGAAATCCTCATACAGACTGTGAATGGTGTATGTACCTACTTTAAAAGTTTTATTTTAAATGAGGGTGCAGGTTAATGCCAGGTACCTTACCAATATGTAATGTTTTCATAAATGAGGAAAAAAGTTCTCAGGTTGAATTGAATACAAATACAAACCCCCCTAGAATTAGACATTCCAAAAATTATGTTTTGGTACTTTCAAGAGCTTTTTTTAAAGGATTTTTATCCTGTTAACTAAATGTCCTCTGATAAGTGTGTGTGTAAATGTGGAGCATCTTGTCCTAATGGCAAGTTGTTAGATCAAAACAAAACGGTACTTGCTGGATCCACGCCGACTACTCCTCCTCTCATTGCTTTCCTCCCTATTATCTCTTCCCTTCTGTTTGTCTTTCCCTTCTGTACACTTTGCAAACTAGGGTGAAGGTGGCGGTATCTCCATTAGAGTGCTTTGTTTTCCTGTCCTCCAGTCCTGGTTTTCAAACGGTTAGTAGCTTTTTGACAAGTTACCCAGTCAGGGAAAACAACAACCCATAAAGTTCTGCACATCATTTACCTCTAGTAGAATATCTCGTGATGTGATCTGTTTGCAGAGTTCTCTGGTATGTGGTATTACCTGTAAATTGTTTGTACAGAGGCAAGGCAGACCACATTGGAAAGAAACTCAAGCTCAGACCGAAGTTTCCAGAATTTGATTTGTATCAGCCCTGTACCACTCCAGGTGAGGCAGGAGAACTGACCCCTCCTCTGGCAGGGAGGTTCTTGCTGGGAGGAGGTGGGGAGTGTTTAACAGAATCGTGACAAATAAATGAAGGAGCTAAATGTGTGTGAATGTGGTGTCCATGCTAAACATGGATGTACTGAGTGAGGATGCTGTCCTTCCCTCCCTAGGGAAAGTTGGACTGTTCCTGTCTTCAGAAGGTTGCTCCCAGATGAAGGGAGAAAAGCACATAGGAAGTAGAAGGTGCTTTTAATACCCTGGAATTTTGCGGTGTTGCTGGTAGTCTGTTACGTTTGTCAGTAAATATTTACTGGGGCTATAGGGACCAGACTAATCTGAAGTGGGAATTAAAACTGAAATACTGTGTATTCATATTAATTCCACGAACATTAGCAAGATAGCAATAGTGAATGACTTAATAGTCACTACAAGAATGAAGTGATTCATGTTGGTACATGAATAGAATTGATTTTGTGTATAGGATGCATTTTAAAAACAAACAAAGGAAAAAAAAAAGCACAAATTTTTTTCTTGTCTGCTGTGGGTCTTCAGATGCTGTAAGGTTTTTTCCCTTATTGAGATTGGCAGGAGTTTAAAAAGTAGCAATAGCCACTTTCCAGTGTGGAGAAGCTGATGCACGAGCAGTGGCGTGCAGGTGGTGCAGTCGGAGTGCTCCCTGGTGATCATCATCTGAGGCCAGTGCCTGAGAGGTAGAGGGAGCCTGGGGCCACTGGTGTCAGCAGGCAGGTGAGAGCATTTACCAGATACAGGCTCTCAGAGGGGGAACTAGTCACTGCTTCTCCTTTCACCCCATGCTTGGTTCCAGCCCTTCTATGGGCTGTGGCCCCATTTGTACATGTCGGGGATACTGAGGTAAATGTTCTCTTGAAAGAACAGAGCAAGTATGGACAGGTGGTTCAACACTCATTTGTTTCACAGAGCTTGTTGAAAGCCCTTGGTTCCTTCCACAAAGTCATGCTGGCAGAAGATTTGCTGTTAGGAACTTCATTCTATCTTTGCTTAAAATGAACTTAACTTTGGTGAAGATTCCTTGCCCATTAGTCTACGATATGCTTCTTGAGCCCATAGGAAAAGCACAAGGAAAATTGCTATCCTTGTCCATGCAAAGCACTTTATAAGTAACACATGATCTCTTGGGGTTTTTTTTATTGGGATTTGTTTGGTTTTTGTAGGGTTTTTTCTGTTTTGTTTCTGGTTTTGTTTTATTTTTTTCCCTGAGGAATGTGCAAGTTGTTTGGCTGCTGTTTAGAGAAGTCTTTTCAGGATGCATTTCTACTGGTTTTCTTGTTTGTTTGTTTGTTTGTTTCCCTCCAGATAGCTGTAGTAATGTGTGTTTGTCTTTAAGAGTTCCCAGGTAATGCTCATGCAAAACTTTGGAAGAAATGTGGTTTGTAAATAATTGGGATTATTTTTGGTTTTATATTTTCCTTCAGGAGTTTTTCTGGATGTCTTGCATGCCATCAGAACCAGTCTTAAAGATGCCCTGTAGATGTTTAGTGAATGGGGAAACAAGAATAGATGAGAAATGAGCGCTCTCTGTAGCAGTGGGATGAAGGAGGTAACCTGAAATGACCAATACATTCATGCCTGTTACCCCAAATTCCTTAAGCTTCTTCGTGGTGTCCCAACCACAAGCACATGCCATAGTATGGAAATGTGAGTACATATTTTGTGTGCACCTTGGGACAAACGCCTAGAGAGTCACACTGCTTCATTTAGCTCTACAGTATCTTGTATTTCATAATCATTTGCAAAAGTACCAGTATCCAGTCCCAGCTATTCACGTCTTTATCAACCAGGCACAGACCTTCCCCTCTGCCTCTCCTTTTCCATACAGTTGACAGAGGCCCATTATCTGTTACACCTTCCTGCTCAGTATGTGATTGTTTCCCCTGGCATATTTGCCACAACTGCGCCTGAGGCCAGGTTACTTTGAAAGTAATTTCTGTGTTGGTTAAGTCCTACGTGGCCCCAGATACAATTAGCCCAGTCATTTCTTGTTTTTGCTAAACTCATGCAGGTCATTAAACGAATCCACTTCTAATTTTTATGCTTACCCAAAATCATCTTTTCTTGTACTTGAAGGCTCTAGCAGCTGATGATAATGCAGAATGTTTGAGAACAAACACTGCCATTTTAGCATGGCATTTTAGCATCTCTTGGATTGGTATGTGCCCATTAGAATTTGGCCTTTGTGACATAAAATGAGTGAAATTCTGATTGTTGATAAATGCCATGTCTTTCCATAAATGCCCAAACTGGGGGAAAAGTACCCTGAAGATCACACATAAATAGTTTTTCTTCTGTGTTTGCCTGGTGATGTAAATGCATCCAGCATTTTACAGAAGGCTGAGGGAAGCCAGATCCCCAGACACCTCACAAACAAGTATGAATTGGAGCTTTGATATCTGGAGGGGCTAAATTTAGGGAAGAAGTATGTGGGTATTTCAGACTTCTGCAGCCTTTAGATTTTTCTTGTTTCTTGACTGTGAGTGCAGCACGTGTAGCACAAACCCTTCATAGTACTGTAGACGACATGTTCTCTGTGGTGGGACAGGCAAAGCTTCTAGGTACAGTCAAGTTAGAAAGCAGCTGCGTGAGTGGACTCTTCCGGCATCACTCTGAAGGTGCCGAATGTTTCTGTGATGCATTTTACGAAGAAGTTTACGAAACAAACTTTGTTTACTGCAGCCTTGTTACTGTGCATTTGCACTTGGTGTTTGTTTCGGCATGCATCTGAAATACCTTTCCTCACTGCTTCATTACTTCACACCAACTTCATACCCACCATATGAAGTTTAGCAAGGGCAAGTCCTGGATTTTGCACCTGGGATGGGTAACCCTGGTTGTGTGTATAGACTGGGGAATGAGAGGCTGGAGAGCACAAAGGGACCCTGGGGTCCTGGTCAATGGCGAGCTGAACATGAGTCAGCAGTGCCCTGGCAACCAGGAGAGCCAGCCATGGCCTGGGGGGCATCAGGCACAGCATCGCCAGCCAGGCAAGGGAGGGGATTGTCCCGCTCTGCTCTGCACTGGGGCCGTCTCACCTCCAGTGCTGGGGGCAGTTTTTGGTGCCACAGTATAAGAAAGATATAAAGCTATTAGAGAGTGTCCAGAGGAGGCCATGAGGATGGGGAAGGGTGTGGAGGGGAAAGCCCTATGAGGAGCAGCTGAGGTCACTTGGTCTGGTCAGCCTGGAGAAGATGAGACTGAGGGGAGACCTCATTGCAGTTATACCTTCCTCATGAAGGGAAGAGGAGGAGCAGACTCTGATCCCTTTTCTGTGGTGATCAATGACAGGACCCAAGGGAATGGCCTGAAGTTGCATCAGGGGATGTTTAGGTTGAATATTGGGAAAAGGTTTTTCATCCTGGGGGTGGTCAGAGACTGGAACAGGCTCCCTGGAGCAGCGGTCACAGCACCGAGCCTGACAGAGGTCAAGAAGCATTTGGACAATGCTCTCAGGCATATGGGATGATTCTTGGGGTGTCCTGTGCAGGGCCAGGAGCTGGACTTTGATGACCTTTGTGGGTCCCTTCCAACTCAGCATATTCTATGATGCTATGATTCTTACCTAATGAACTATCAGAAGAGCAGAGCCAGGTTGTTAAAATGAAAAAGTTTGCATTTAAGTTTCAAGGATGCTAACACAGATGCTACTGAGTCAGCACAGTGAGAGCAGTAACTACAAGCCTGTGGAAGGAGGAAGCTTTAAAAGCTGCAGAATACAGACTATACTGAGAGTGTATTCAGATGAAAACTAACATCTCTCTTTCGTGTAGAAAGGAGAGCTACCAAGACCCTCTGTTCCGTGGTTTACATAGGGATCCCCCAAAACAGTTTTTGTAGTTTGCCAAATGATCACGTGCCTTTGCAACCTTAAAAAGTACAACAGAATGTAAACCAGGTGCTTTGTAACTAGAGCAGTGTCTTTGGTTTACATCTGCTGCAGTAGTTTTGTATATAGCTATCCCTGTAGGTAGGTAGTTTGGAGTTGGTCAACTCTTGTAAAGGAGCAAGGAGGGCAGAGAGCATTCCCCAAAATACCTATTAACATTTCAAAGCTAAGAATTAAAGGGTACCAAATTTAATTACAGTAAACCTGCTGCTTGAAATCTGCTCTATCAACAGTTAATGAGGTTCATTTAACTTAAAAACAAGTAAGCCCTACTCTGCCTCCAAAGACACAGAGATCTTGTTAAAGAAAGCTCCAAAGAGGCCCAAAGTCACTCTGATAGCATCTTGCAATGAGATGGTAGATGAAGAACGAGAGCTAGACAAGGAGAAACTGATGGCTAGTACTCACGTAATCAAAGGTGACATATATCAGGCCACACAATTAGTTCCTTGTCCCGGAAAATGCAGTAAGTTTTGTTTCTGGAATGTCAGTAGGTTTCCTCAGTTTTTCCTTGGGCCTCTTGCAGTTGCTGTTCAGTGATCACATCCTGTTATTGCACATTAACTGTGGTAGATGGTAGGTGTCTTGTCAGCTGAGGGACAACCAGTAGGTGTGAATTTGATTTGTTCAAATTTCAAACTGGTTATGTAGACTTCTGGCAGTACCTACATATCAGTGTCATATTTAACCTACCTGTCCATGAAGGACAGAATAATGGGTTTGGATATTAGTGCTTTTTCAGATCTTTTCCTTTTCTTCCTTGGGGCAAGACTTTTGACATAATTTTAAATTATGAAGTTTTGTCTAAATGCACAGTTCATATGAAATACCAGACCAATTTTAATTTGGGTTTGTTCCTCTTAGAAAACAAAGTGTAAAAACGTTTTACTTATGTTCCAGGAACTATCTGGAATCCTTCTACCTACGGCAAATTCTGCACTAAAAGTACATGTGATGGTTATTTGGTCTCTTTTTTTTGTTGTTGGGTTTTGTTGGGTTTTTTTGTTTAGGAACTTCTAAACTACCTAGTATTTGCTTCATAGCATCCAGCAGCAGTGTGTTCAGCTCACCCAGCCTCCTCAAGAGCCAACAGTGGCCTGTCTGGTCATTTTGTCTAGTTTGTCATGTTTGCAGCAGCTGTACTTTAGAATAAGCCTTGTGTGACATTTACTTTTGAGCAAGTAAACCACAAAAATAACTATGTTTTCTTTTTTTTGTTGTTTATTTGAGTTTGGAAAATGGTCAGGTTTTGTTTTGATAAATGTCATTCTGTGTTGCATTTGTGTATTCACCCTTGCTGAGGAGAAAATCCATCTGTGTGTTTGGGAGTTTAGTGGAACATTAGGAGAAGAAATGGAGCCCATCATCTGGGCATGGATGTTGCGTCTAGGGGGAAAAATGGACCAAACTTGGGTGTTGGGTTATTTTGGGATGGTGGGGGATTGTGAGGGCATAATTTAAATTAACTCTGTCTAAAATAAAGTGTAAGTGCAATAAATGTGCTTTTTTATTCAAAGCTGTGAACCTTTAGGAAAAAAAAAAAAACAAAAACACAAAAAAAATCAACCAAAAAAAAAGCACATCATTCTTTCATAAGCCTTGTGTCCTACCTGCCTCCCCTTCCTCCCCCTCTCCACACTTCTCAACTGACAGAAACCCGACAGTGGCCAACTTGCATGTGTTGGCAACCCAAATTAACATTGCTGTTCTGATCTCATTTGTTGGGATTGGGGAAAATCCTGCCCCCTACTTCTTTTCCACTCTTGAAATCCTCTTGGGAGCCAGTACTGCCCTGTGCCTCTGGAGCAGGGTCTACCACTACCTGGGATGCACGAGCCAGCCCATCTGCTCTGTGATCATCCTGACTCCAAGTGCAGTGCTCCTCCTGGCCCTCCGTTCTCCAGGTGTAACCCTCCTCCCCACCTCACTCCGGGTGCAGTGATGGGTCTCCCCTGGCTGGGCAGTGACATCATTCTTGAGCAATTGCAAAAGGAATCAGCCAGCAGCTGCCTAATTGGATCCCTTTTCCCCTGCCCCAACACACATGCGGGCTGGCCACTGTTGCCTTCTGTGACTCTGCCTTGTTCTGCAGGAGCAGGTGTAGGTGTGTGTAACCTGTTGTGCATTACTTGCACTGTCTCTCTTTCTTACTTGAGCACAGGCTGCTTTTCCTAGATTAGGAAAGGGGCACAGGTCTCCTGGGCTTCCCAGGAGAGCACGATGCATCGAGCAGTGACGAAGGGGTAGCACTCAAGTGGCTGGACCCTAGAGGGGAGTAAGAGAGGACTGGCTTGTTTAAAGTTTATAGATACCCAGATCTATATCCTTTAAACTTTATTATTTTTATATATAGTCAAGACAATGGCATTACCTCATAATACAGAAGCTTGTTTATGAGAGGCAAAGTACGTAGTAAGGAGAGGAAAGGGAAATTTATATACAGATTTGATTTCTTTTGTTTGTTTGTTCCTTAGTGCAATGAAATGTATGTCCCACCACTTTAAACTCTGTGCTAACACATTCCTTTCAGCTGTATTCTTTCCTTTTTTTTTGACCACCAGAGGTTTGCAAGGGGCTTATGACTGCAAAGTAGAAGGTCCAGTCTGGTTACTTAAAAAAAAAAAACCCATTGTGTTAGTAGATTTCCATAGCTGCTTTTTAAAATCTACAATGGAGTAATTGTTTTGAAACTTGTATTTATTTTTTAATTCATAACAAAATGTTTATTTTTGGTTTCCTGTTACGTAGGTCATGGCAACTCCCCTTCGTTCCTTCTCAAGTTTCCCCTGTAATTGCCAATACAACTTATTTTTCTTGTTTGTTCCTTCTCCCTTTACTTTTTTTGTCCCTTCATTTGTACTTTGGAGTTTTTCTCATGTAAATTTGTACAATGGGAAATATTGTCCAGTTTGGTTAGAGAGCATGGAGACTTAAAACATATTAAAATTTGATAGCTGAATTCAGATTGAAGAAAACTATTTCAGTGTAAAGTTATTTAAAGAACTCTGTATTATATGAAAGGCAAAAAGTTCTATGTACTTGATGTGAATATGAGAATACTGCTATAATAAAGATTGACTGCATGGAAAAGTCTGAAGGAGATTGTTTATTGTGTCATGTACGACTCCTCTCCATGAAGTTGGAGAGGTGCAACTAAGGTGGTTAAGGGGAGTGAAAAAGTTACCTTTAGGACATAACTCTGGAAGGGAAAGAGAAGAAAAAAGTAAAATCAAGGGACTCCTGCACTGTAGCCCCTCTTCCTTCATCTTCCTTAAGCTGGATCCCTGCCTCCTTGACTGCTGTGCTGAGCCTTAAGGCATTTTTACATTTACTATTCTGAACTTTCATGTACCCAAGGGCAATGCTCCTTCACCCTGGGAAAAGCCTGGCACCAGCTGGTCTGGGTTCTCTTCTGGGTAAATTCTCCTGCTTCTATGCAATTTCCCCTCACCTCTTCATTGGTTATTTGGCAGGTAAGACTGTTACCTGCTATGCACTCATGGACCTTATTTCTTGGGGCCAACACATTCTCTATCAAGCAGGCATTACAGCAGCTCGTGTGTACTCAAGTACCAGAACTTTAGAACTGTCATGGTCATTTTCCAAAAATTCTACTTAAAAAAAGAAAAAAAAAAAACAGTTCAGCTTAGACTTTGTTTACAGTTTTATTGACAGAAGGACCCAGGAGCCAAAGATTTGGTTCCAGGGGCCTCAATTAGTTCCAGGAACCTGAAAGTAACAGAAGAGAAACCTGAGAACCTTTTCACTCATCCTTTTCCCACCACGCAGAGCGGAAGAAGGACCTCCTCAACGCTGCCTTCAGCAGTAGGTGAAGCTGTTGGTTTAGAGCTGTAATGTGTGACACAACAGCTTTAAAAAGACTCGGTAATGAAAGAACTGTCAACAAACAAAAGCCTCAAACGTTTAAGTGAACATCTGGACTGATCTCTCTAAAAACAGAGCCTATCTTCAACGTTAGATAATGCTGTGTCTACAGAACAGCACAAAGAAAACAAAACTGGTACCAGGTAAGCTACAACTCATAACAAAGTCAGCTGTTACACTGCAGGCACATATATTGCCAAAACAGGGCTACCTGGTCTCAGGCACCCGAGACAAGTGTGTGAAGGCAGCGAGCAGTGCGGACACCGCCTCCCGTACCGCAGAGGGTGGGCAGGTTTACCGCGGGCCGTGCACGAACAGCTGCTGCGAGCAGGGCCAGTGCAGGGGTACCAGCAGGCGGCAGAGCCGGGCACGGTGCCCCGGGGCTGCACCGCAGCAGCGGACCGCGCTCAGGGCCGTGTGAGGAGGGGCGACGCGAGCCGTANGGGGGGGGGCGGCGGGAGCCGTACCGGTGTGCTGCTATTCCTCATCGTCCGGAGGGATCCCGAGCTCCTCGTCCGTCCAGGCCGAAGCGTCGGGATAAGGGAAGTGTCCCTGGGAGAGAGGCCCGTCAGAGCGCGGCCGGGGCCCGGCCCACGCCCCCCGCCCCGGGCCGCCGCGCCGGCCTCACCAGCACCATGTCCGAGTTGTGCCAGAAGTGCCACAAGATCCAGAACCACATGAAGCCGCTGAGGATCTCGCCTCGGATCACCTGCGCCCGCGTCAGCTCCGGGAACTGCCGGTACCGCGGCGGGATGTGCACCCCGCCGCCCGCGCTGCAACAAAGCACGGCCCCGCCTCACTCC
>VZTD01003907.1:44444-134428 GCA_013397725.1 Rhagologus leucostigma | reverse complement strand
TGCTCCCACCGCTCCCATCCCAGGGCTCCATCCCGTGGCTCCCACATCCCTGCCTGGGCACAAGGGCAGGTCCCCAGTGCTGGCCCGCTGTGTCTGTACCCAAACCCAGCAGGCCCCTGGGTGGGCCGTACCCATCCCATGCACACGGACGTGACGGGCAGTGGGAGCACCCCTGGGCACAGCAGGGACTGACACAAAGCTCAGCCCCTCCCTGGTGGCACCAGCAGGAGCACCGAGTCCTTGGGAAGCAGCTCTGGGGTCGCGTTCTGGAGGCACCCCCAGAACTGAGCCCGAGAGGTGACACGGTTCAGACACCTCCCCTGCAGATGCCCTGGTGTGCAGACACGGGGTTCCTGCCCCAGCTCCCCTCCCAGGGCACAGAGGGAGAGCCCGGAGCGGGACACGCATCCCTCTGTCCCCACACAGAGCCAGGACACGAGCACTGCTGCCCGGGGGGCTGCTCAGGGAATGGAACACCTCCAGCTCCCCCACACCCCATCCACCGCCTTCAGCCTCCACATCCCAGGATGCCCGGGGCTGGAAAAGCCCTCCAGGATCATCGAGTCCAACCTGTGACCAAACCCCACCGTGTCACCCAGCCCAGAGCACTGAGTGCCACCTCCAGGCCTTCCCTATCCAGCCTCACCGTTCTGGGACCAGCTGCTCCTAATCTGGAGGTCTGATCACCTGAACCTCCTGAATTGCTGATTTAGTCTTAGCCACGACCTCAAATTTGCTTTTACTTTTTTCTCTCCCTTTCTCCCTTTCTTTAATTTTTCTTCCCTTCTTCCTCTTTTTTCTTTCAGTTATTTTTCTTTCTTTTTCTTTCCTTTCTCTTATTTTTTCTCTTTCTTTTTCTTTTCTTTCTTTCACTTTTTTCTTCTGTTCTTTCCTTCCTTCTCTCCTTCTTTCTTCCTTTCTTTCCTTCCCTCCTTCTTTCCTTCTTCCTTTCTTTTTTCCTTCCTTTCTTTCCTTCCAGATAAAGTTCATTAATTCTGGTTTAACCGGTGCATGACACAACCCCTTTGACAGGACAGAACACCGTAAAACACCGAATGTTCCTTACCCTGTAATCTGCCCCAAACCACAGCAGGTGAGCGGGGGGTGAGCACTCAGTGCCCCCCTCCTGCAGTGCAGACAGTGCTCGACTTTAGGGAGCCCTTTAATGTCTGCTTGAGAATATTTCACAGACAGGATCATGATCCACGTCAGCTTCTCCTGATCAAATAATTCACTGCCAATTCCCCAGCAATTAATCTGCCACCGCTGAGAGGAGATCCCGCACCAGGTCACCGGGCTGGTCACAACCCCGGCAGTACTCAGAGGGCAAACAGAACAAAGGGCTTTTCCTACAGACACCACCCAGCCCCTCTGCCCCCCTCTGCCTGGTTCCAGCCCCTCTGCCCTTGGGCTGAGCTCTTTTATTCCAGTCACAAAATCCCATCAAGCACCAGCCTTTACAGCACAGTTTTATGGATGGTTGTGTCTGCCCTGCTCATGGTTTTCCCCCTATGAAGAACACTTCTACCTCGTTTAAATGCAATTTGCATCCAGGTTCATGTGTGGCATGGCCATGGCCCTGCTCCCAGCTGCCGCTACGCTCCCAATCCCTGATTTCCCTGCATTTCCCTGGACATGGAATGTGCAGACACATCTTTGCCAGCGCTTTCAACCAGAGCAAGGTGCACACAGTGCTGAGCAGGGCTGCAGCAGCTGCTGCTAATACGGAGCTGTACAAGTTTGGGAAGCAATTACTTTCTCACCCATAGATTCAGGAGGGACTCCCCCCGTTAAGCTGCCCAGGCACCATAACTCAGAGCCAGCCTGGAGAAACACTGACAGGGCACAAGGCAGGCAGTGCTCACCAGGGATGTACACTCAGTTTTATTTAGCCCAGCTCTGTAAGTCTGAACCCAGAGTTTAAACATGTTCGCTCTCTGTTAGTGTTATATCAGAGCAGCCAGCCACGCAAATCAGGGGTTTGGATCCCCAAAGTGCAGCTGGAGACACACAGCAATATTCTCCCCACACTCATTATCCAGATTATGATTTGAGCAGCATGAAAAATGTATGAGTACAGAGGGGGAAAATTCTTCAGAAGCTCCAACATGATTCATGCTCTCAGTAAACTACAAAGATATCGTTTACAAGCAAAGAAAGTGCCGAGGCAAATGGAATAAGTGAGCGCTTGGCTGGCTGATTAATTCCCGGCACAAATCAATGGGAATCAGCTTCCAGCACACCGAAGGAAAGCAGCTTTCAACTTCCCCAACTTCTTCAAACTGGAGTTAATTAGCAGCTGATAGCACTTAAAACCCATGCGGAGCTGGTGAGGGCGGTCACGTTCTGCTTTGCAGTAATACATGAAGACAGTTATTAAGACATCAGGAATTAAAAAGGGAAGGATCCCATTGTTCACCCAGAGCTCTCTCCCCAGCCTCCCTGCGGCAGGAACAGCAACGATGCTGCCTCTTAATTACCTGCTTAATAAGGCTGCTTGGAGCAGCCTGATCCACAGAGCTCTGGCCAAGTACCTTGAAATGCAGAAGACTTTGAACAGCATCCCAGCTCTTCCTGGCTCTGCCAGGATGGATCCAGAGCAGCTGTGCTGGGCACGCTCTGGATTTCAGAGAATCATGGAATGGGTTGGGTTGGAAAGGACCTTAAAGCCCATCCAGTGCCACCCCTGCCATGGCAGGGACACCTCCCACTGTCCCAGGCTGCTCCAAGCCCCAGGGTCCAGCCTGGCCGTGGGCACTGCCAGGGATCCAGGGGCAGCCACAGCTGCTCTGGGAATTCTGTCCCAGCCCCTTCCCACCCTCACAGGAACAATTCCTTCCCAATATCCCATCTATCCCTGCCCTCTGGCACTGGGAAGCCATTCCTCCTTATCCTGGCACTCCACCCCTTGTCCAAAGTCTCTCTCCTTCTTTCCTGTTGGGTCCTTCAGGCCCTGCAAGGCCACAGTGAGGCCACCCCAAAGCTTCTCTCCAGGCTGGACAATCCCAGCTCTCCCAGCCTCTCCTCCCAGCAGAGCTGCTCCATCCCTCTGATCATCCTGGAGCCGCCCCTGGACTCTCTCCAGCAGCTCCAGGTCCTCCCTGTGCTGGGCCAGGGCTGATTTTCGGCTGCGAAGGAGCTGAGTGAGCACAACTGGACTGAGCAGAGCCTTGTGCCAGGGTGGTTGCTGGTGCTGTGGGAAGCGTGGGAAGCACATTCCTGCCCCCAGGACCTGGCTCCTGCCCCGGGATCCAGCCAGCAATCCTTTCAATCCCCAAGGATTGAAAGGGAACAACTGCAGCTGACAGCGCTTTGTTTCTCCACTCACACTCCAGACTTCCCAATTTAATTACTGAACAAAACAATTCTCTTCACTCCGAGCCCACAAATTATAAATTTAATTGAGGCTCGTGCGAATTAACAGAGAACAAAGTGTGGGCCAAGCTGGTAAGTGACAGAGCCACTGTTTAAAATCTGGGGCAGCCGTGACCCCAGAGAAATACAAAAAGCGTCAGTGCCACGCTGATGGATTGCAGTCTCTGCAATGCAAACACTCCTGAGCTGAGCAACAGCACTCCCCAAATTACAGCCACAAGGCCTCACGCACGTCTGCTCCTGCTGCAGTGGGTCCAGCCAGGACTCAACTCCTTGGCTGCCTTTAATAATCACTTTCCAGCTGATTTAACAGAGGCCATCAGTGCTTTGTGTCACTCCAGCCTGCAGGGAGGGCTGGAGATGGTTGGTTGTGCAGCACAGCCCCGGCATTTCCCAGCAGCTCTCTGGACACCCCTAATCCGTGGCTGAGGGCCCAGCGGTGCTGCACTGCCTGGGAACCTGCAGTGACTCCCTGGGAGTGGAAGGAACTCCTCCTGGGAGAGCTCAGCTCAAAGCCAGGGCACAGCCTTTCATCCCAGCTCTCCCAAATGAGCCGCGCGGGGATCGAGAGAGGCACGGCCACTGCGGAATCCCCCCTCTGCTCCCAGAGTCACAGCCATGGAATTATCCTGGCTGGAAGAGTCCTCCAGGACCAGCAGGTCCAACCTGTGACCAATCAGCCTGGAGAAAAGGAGGCTCAGGGGGGCCCTTGTGGCTCTGCACAAGTCCCTGACAGGAGGGGGCAGCCAGGGGGGTCGGGCTCTGCTCCCAGGGAACAGGGACAGGAGGAGAGGGAACGGCCTCAGGCTGGGCCAGGGGAGGCTCAGGTTGGGCACCAGGAGGAATTTCCCCATGGAAAGGGGGAAGGGCAGCCAGGCCTTGTCAGGGGCTGCCCAGGGAGGTTTGGAGTCCCCATCCCTGGAGGGCTTTAACACGTGGCACGTGGGGACACCGGCAGTGCTGGGGAGGGGTTGGATTCACTCTGGCAGGTCCATCCCAACCCAAACGATTCTGTGATTCTCCAACAGCAAGTGGTCAATGCTGGTCTCTTTTCAGGTGTGGAAATCAAACATTGTGTGGGTTTATTCACAGCAGGCACCAGAATGGGAGATTCAGCTTCACCTCCATCTAAACCCCAGCAGGGGTGGCAGCAGGATCCTCAATGGGTTTTTGACAGGTGGGGGCAACTGCCTCTTGCTGCATGCAATTAAAAACTCATTAAGGCACAGCTCATTTTCCTCATCATTTTAAGCAATTAAATAATCTTTCCTGTTTAACGTGACAAGAGTGAGCAGATTGGGACAGACACTTCGCTCTGGCCCTTCCCTGCACACACTGACTTGGGCATTTCCACTCTGCAGCCAAGCCTCAGGCACCAGAGCAGGAGCTGCAGTCCCACAGCAGCACCTTGAGCTCGGCTGGACACCGAGATCATCCACCTACATGAGGAAAATCAGCAGGAAAATCAGCAGGAAAAAAGCTTCCAAGTGGCTGAAAACTTTCACAAAGGCTTGGGAAGATCCTGTGCCATGACTTTGATCCCTGCTGTGCCCAAGTCCTGCCCTCAGACACCGTGGCATAGACAGCCCTGGGACGAAGGGCCAGCCTGGCAGATTTGGATTTCTTCCTTAAATTCTGAGGGACAGGGGGAAGCAGGAAGGCTCTGCTCAGGCAGGAGCTCACACTGCTGCTGTGAGCTGAGTGATTAAGCTTCACTCTGCCCAGAGAAGCTGTGGCTGCCCCTGGATCCCTGGCAGTGCCCAAGGCCAGGCTGGACGGGGCTTGGAGCAGGCTGGGACAGTGGGAGGTGTCCCTGCCCATGGCAGGGGTGGCACTGGATGGGCTTTAAGGTCTTTCCCACACAGATCATTCTGTGATTCTAGAATCCAGCAAGGACAGACCCCTAAGATCGAGTCCAATCACTGACCCAGCAGTGCTGAGGCCATCCTAAGCCATGTCCCCAGGTGCCATGTCCAGTCATCTTTCACACTCTTCCAGGGATGGGGACTCCACCCCTGCCCTGGGCAGCTGTGCCAGGCCTGGCCTCCCTTTCAGTGAAGAAATTCCCCCAATATCCAACCTGAGCCTCCCCTGGCCCAGCCCGAGGCCGTTCCCTCTCCTCCTGTCTCTGTTCCCTGCGAGCAGAGCCCGACCCCCCCGGCTGCCCCCTCCTGTCAGGGACTTGTGCAGAGCCACAAGGTCCCCCCCGAGCCTCCTTTTCTCCAGCCCGAGCCCCTTTCCCAGCTCCCTCAGCCGCTCCTGGGGCTCCAGCCCCTTCCCAGCTCCATTCCCTGCCCTGGACACAAAAATGCTGCACATCACATAAACCTCTGGCTTTCAGAACCCAAAGAGGGCACCATGGCGGGAAAACGAGTTCTGGCACGTTCCAGACTTTAAATACAACCATCAGCTCTGTACAAGTGTGACACTGACACGCTGGCATTAGAACAGATTAAGGCAATAAATCAATTTGATGCATTTTTAATGACTGAGTCTCCCTTTACTATTGGCTTAAGAGGGAGAATGGGGTCCCACAGAGTTACAGCACTGTGAGGCACTCATGGAAATGAGAACAAGGATTAAGCCCTGCAAGAATCTAAATCTCTCTCCATCCACCCCGTGAGCCTCTCTGGAGCAACACTGGATTAGCTCCCTTCATCTGAAATGGACGCCATTTATCCCGAGCCCTCAGGCAGAAAATAGCCCCTTCCCAGCTCCTTGTCGAGCTCAGCCCCATTGTCGGGCAGAGCTTTGCAGAATCTCCCCATCACTCTTTGCTGGGTGGCTTTGAGCACCACTGGTCCTTGGCTGTTTACCCTGGCACACCGAGGGTCTGGAGAAAACAATGCTGAGGCCTATCCACATCCCAGACATGCTTCATTCCCAAAGGAACACAAAAAATTGCTTTTAATCAAAAATACCAAGTCTTTTGAGGAAAATTGCCAGGTCCCCAATGTTGTGTGACCACCACAGTGTGAGGCTGGACCCCAGTGCCACCATCCCCCTGCTGGAGTCTGGGAATGTCACCCAGCCCCTCCCTGTCCCAGCTCACACAAACAGGCCTCAGGGATCCATGTAAATCCCTCTCTCAGCTCACACAGGCCTCAGGGATCCATGTAACTCCCTGCCCCAGCTCACACAGACCTCAGGGATCCATGTAAATCCCTCTCTCAGCTCACACAGGCCTCAGGGATCCATGTAAATCCCTGTCCCAGCTCACACAGGCCTCAGGGATCCACGTAAATCCCTGTCCCAGCTCACACAGGCCTCAGGGATCCACGTAAATCCCTGTCCCAGCTCACACAGGGCTCAGAGATCCATGTAAATCACTGTCCCAGCTGGAAGAGCACCAGGAGTACCTCTGTGACCACTCACCTGTTTCCTTGGCAGAGCAAGGCAGGATTTTTCCAGGGCAGAGCTCTGGGAAAGCAGGACTGCGAGGCAGAGGGAGAAGCAGCCCGTGCCTTGCAAGAGACAGATGTTTGCCCCGGAGAGTTCCCAGGGGAATCCGTGCTGAAACATCAGCTGACACCCTCCTCATCTCGCTAATTAACATTAATGCCCTGGGTAGAGCAGCCTCAGCCCCACAGCCTCTGCTCCATCCCTGCCCTCCCCTCCCTGGCAGGATCCTGCACAGCCAGGAGGACACCCAGGAAGGTGGAAAACCGAGGGGTTTTCCCCAAACCAAACTTCAAACCCGAGCTGGGATGAAGCTCCCAACTCCAGCAGCACACCTAGAGAGAAAAACTCTCCATGCTGATGTATCAAATCTTTGCAGCAAAATCCAGGCACTTTCTTTGTAACAGCAGTAAAAAGTGGTTGGAAAAAAAAAAAGTTTAAAAAAAAATAAAAGAAAGTTTAAAAAAATTAAAAGAGAGAAGGAAAAGAGAAAAGAAAAAGGAAAGAGGAAGTTCAGGAGTAACAGAGTAGCACAAACACAGAGCTGAGGGGATGCCTTAAGTTTTAACTTTTAAATTTTTTCAAATTCTGGATTGCTTAGTGTGTAACTCTGAAGTTTCTTGTAGCTCGTGAGCTGCTCTCTTAGGCCAGATAGACACAACAAAGCTTCTGTGAGCTTGCTATTCAAGGACACTCAGACTGTCCTAGGCACAAAGGTGTAAACCAGGGTCACGAGAGAGGTGCAGAAATGGAAGAAATTACATCATTAGCTAAGTTTTAATTGGTGAATTTATGCTGATATGCAAATGAACCAAACCTATAAAAGTGTGAAGAACTCGTGACTCGTTGTCCATCTTGGGGTCCATTTTGGAAGCAGCCTCTGGCTCCCCAGGGTGTGCCTGTGAAGGCCTTTCAAATCAATACCTGCCTTTGTTCCCTTACTCCTGTCTAGTCTCTGTTTCTAGGCAGCCAGAAAAGGCATCAGAGGGAGCTGTGCTGCTCTGCAGGAGCTGCTGGGTGAAAATGCTCAGAGCACTTAGGAAGGTGCCTTTTTACAAGTTTGTACCTTTTTTTACATTCTCTATTTACTAAATTGATTAAGGCCATGACAAAGCCCCTCCTGCCCTGCTGTATCTCTCATCTCCTCCTTCAAATCCAGCCAAACATAACCTCATCACTGAACCTGTCACCTTTTCCCTGGCAAAATTCCAGACCAGGATGGGAAGAATCCTACCCCAAACCAGCTTGACCTGGGATATTTTGTTTCAGCTGTTAGTTGATATGAAGAAGGAATATCTATTTATCCTTGTTTTCACAGAAATGCACAAAAAGAGGTCAGAGGGTGATGATTCTGTTGGGCAGAAATGGAGGCTGGCTGGCACAAAGCTTGGCTTGTGGCACAGGGAAACCTGCCCCAAAGGCACACATAAGACACTGGAAAACATTACCTGAATGTTAATTAATCAGTATTCACTAATATTAAAAGCAAGAGAGAAGCCTCTTGTGCGTCACCGTAGAAGAATTACTCAGAAAGTTTGGACTAAAGGGAGGGGGGAAATGGGGACAAAGCAATGGAAAATACTGCTGGAAAATGGAAAACAGCCCCATGCAGCTCACCTTGACCTCAATGAAGTCTGGTTTCCCCAGGGATATCAGGTCAGCATAAGCTTTGAGTTCATCCACATTCCAAGCTTTCACCAGGGTCAGCCTATAAACGGTGCGTTGTTGCTGGAATAAAGGAAAAATCCCATTGACATCCCATTGTGACCCAGGAACAAAGGGAAAATCCCACTGACATCCCATTCTGACCCAGGAACAAAGGGAAAATCCCATTGACATCCCATTGTGACCCAGGGAAGGTGTTCCAGCCTTGCACACAGCTTCGAACAGGAAAAAGAAATTAAATCATTCTTCTCTTCCAAGAACTCAGAGGCTGAACCAGAGCAGACCCAAACCTGTTCCTTCAAGGAATCTGCTCCGTAGGACCAGGGCCGAGCCACCTTGTGCCACACACATCCTCCCTCTGCCGGATCTCCTGTCCCAGGCACTTCGTTTCCACAGGAGTTTAACTCCACAGCAAAACAAGCAGGAGACGTCTCTCTCTTAGATTTGCTGCCCCAGGCACAAAATGCCCCCGTTAGCCACAGGTGTTCCAGTGCCTCCAGCTGGATCACCCGGCACTGGGGGCTTCCACAGGAACATGGAATGATTAACGCTGGAAAAGCCCTCAAGGCATCGAGTCCAACCTTGACCCAGCACTGCCAAGGCCACCACTGCCCACGTCCCCAAGTGCCACATGCACAGGGCTGCTAAATCCCTCCACCACCTCCCTGGAGCCTGTTCCTGTGTCTGACAACCTTCCCATGGGAAATTTCCCCAGTATCCAACCTGAGCCTCCCCTGACCCAGCCTGAGGCCGTTCCCTCTCCTCCTGTCCCTCTTCCCTGAGAGCACAGCCCGACCCCCCCGGCTGCCCCCTCCTGTCAGACAGTTGTGGAGAAGATTCCCACATCCAACCTCCTCCTGGGAAGGTGGCAGACAGCACTCCCGGAACTCCTCTGCTTGGAGTTATTCTGATTTGCCCTCTAAGGCTGCTCTCCAAAGGAGTCACTGGTGACAAAAGGCCTCTCAACACAAGCACTTGGCCATGGAACAAATCCACTCCTCACTCCTCACATCCGCTTGTTTCTATCCTTCCGCTCCCCTTCATCTTCTACTGGTGTTTTATTTCACTTATTTTTGGAATTTATTTTTATTTATAGAGCAATTTTCCGGCAAATCTGCAGTTTGGATTAACTCCTCTGCTGTCCCTGCACACTATGGACTGTGAAATGTAAATGCTGATCCCAGCATGGGCAGCAGGAAGGGGATTGGGATTGTGCCCCTGTGCTCAGGGGAGACCCCACCTGCAGAGCTGCCCCAGCCCTGGCCCAGCACAGGGAGGACCTGGAGCTGCTGGAGGAGCCCAGAGGAGGCTCCAGGATGATCAGAGGGAGGGCGCAGCTCTGCTGGGAGGAGAGGCTGGGAGAGCTGGGATTGTTCACCTGGAGAGGAGAAAAAGCTTTGAGGTGACCTCACTGGGGCCTTGCAGGGCCTGAAGGGGCTCCAGGAAAGATGGAGAGAGACTTTGGAAAGGGATGGAGTGCCAGGACCAGGAGGAAGAAATTCCTCCCTGTGAGGGAGTGGAGGCCCTGGCACAGGGTGCCCAAAGAAGGAACATTTCAGTCCTTCCGAGCCTCAGACTGCCACGTTGCTGAATTCTGCCCTCCATATAAAAATCAAGGTATCACTCACCTACCACACACCTGCGTGTCCCACAGGGGGAAAAGTCATTCCTACACCAATTTGCTGGGGAAACATTCCAGGTTATTTACTAAGAAATAACCAGAGGACAAAGAAATGAACACCAGAAGCACCTTCTTGCACATACGTCAAGCACTAAACCAGCCGACCTCTACCCGTGGCATTTAAGCAGGTACTTAAAGAACAAGAAATTCTTGTGATTTGAATGGATTGGCAAAAGAAAGGTCAAGAGACAAGTAGGAAATCAACTGTTAATCACTGAAGAGAGAAGCACAAAAGAGGAACTAATACAGAAAAATAAACAGCGTTTGCACATAACAGACTAAGAAGCAAGCAGAGGGGAAAGATCTAAGGAGGAAAATCTGCAGTGCACTCACCCCGTCAGTCCTGTGGAACGATCAGATACCAATTAATGGCAAGTGGCTCCCCAAAGGGCAGCTCCCAGTGGGGAACAAGTGCAGCAGCTTCAAGGCACCAGTAAACACCGGTTTGTATTTAACATAACTGATCCTGTTCCACAGCAGCCCCAGCAAGGGCAGCACATCCTCCCAGGAAGGGAACTGGGGCTTTCTCCCATTTAAATCTCATTTTTAGTACTCTCCAATCCACATCGTAGCTCATTTAGAAGTTTAACATCAAGGACTTCATAAAACTAAACGTGCTATGAGTGAATTGAAAGGGCTTCTCCCCCCGGGGCAGCACTGACGAGGAATAACTGCAGCCTCTGTGTGTCCATCACACCTGAACCATCCCAAAACTGCATGAACTCACCACGGCTGGGCAGGGAAAGCAGGGAAGGAAACTGAAACTCTGCCAAAGGCAGACAGCAGACAGGTAGAAAACTCAGAAATTAATCTGGAGAAGCCTCTTTCCAGGGGGCAACATCTCTGCAGTGTTGTTGAGCAGAGAAACGCGGGTGGAAGGCACAGATCAAAATGAGTAATAGCCCAAAATGTTATCTGGGAGCAATCCTTGCAGACTGCCAGCAGTACAAACAGCCAGCCTGTTTTATTCATGGATTATTTGTATTTGTCGTACAATAGGGCCCCAGGAGATCCTCTCACAAGCACAGCAAAACAAGAAATAAAGAGCTTAAGCCGTGAGAATTTAACGATCTAAAGCATCAGGATATAAAAGCAGCCTCGGATGCTCCACACTCCGTGTTTCCAGGAAAAGCAGCTGTTACTCCACTCCAGTCACGAGGAGAACACGAGAGGGAGAGGAGCTGGTGCGAGAACAGCCCTTCAGATGGGTGGCAGTGAAGGGTGTGGGTCTGGTTCATCTCTCTGTGCCCAGACCCGGCCTGGCAGGGAGGGGCAGCCCCGGGGATCAAATCAGTGGGGTGGGTCCAGCTCAGTCTTCTGTTCCCGAAACTCCTGAGGGCAAAGGAGGGCAGAACGAGCCAGGGGAATCCGTCTTTTCCCTTTGGGCAATTCCTGCTAAAATCCTTCCAGGCTACCCCAGGAAGCACTGCAGCCCTTCAGGCCAGGGCACCAGGGAAACACAGACTGACCAGGCTCAGGGGAGGGTGCTGAGGATAAGGAATCCTTGCACTGGGTGGGTCTGAGATCCTGGTCTCAGCACACCCGGGAATGGTCCCGGCCCCGGGGCTGCCGGAGCTCCAGGAGCGTTTGGACAGCGCTGCCAGGGATGCCCGGGGTGGGATTGTTGGGGTGTCTGTGCAGGGCCAGGGGCTGCACTGGATGAGCCCTGGGGGTCCTTCCAGCTCAGGACATTCTGTGATTCCATGAAAAAGACCAAACCCTCTGTCTCAGGGTGTCTCATGCCCCAGTTCCACACCAGCAGCGCCCCATGGCCAGAGCTCAGTCGGGATTGGGAGTACCCAGACACGGACACGGCTCCTTCCCTCCGAAGGCTCAGCTGAACCCCCGGAGCAGTCCCCGGGCTGCTGCACCCCTGCCCCGCTCCAGCAGCTCCAAGCACTGGGAAGCTCCCTGGGCCAGCCTGGAGAGCAATGAGACAGCCTCCCCTGGGACAGCTGCCCGGTGCCCAGCCCCGAGCGCAGGGGCAGCGCTGACCCTTGTGGCTGTTCCCAAGGCAGTGACATTATCCCCGGAAAGCACCCCAGCATCCTCCTAGGCCTGTCGCACGTACCAATGGACCTGGGCAGGCTTTGCTGCTGGCCCAGCCCCAGCCCTGGCTGCTGCGCCAGCCCAGGACACCTTAACAGAGGACTCGGTGTCACTTTGACAGAGTGCTCCCTTCCCACTCCAATAACCACGCGGGACTGGGGCTGCTTCTTTTTTATCATTTCTTTTTAATTCCCTCCTCCTCGACATTCATCTTTTCCCAGATCAAATGTAATTATTCTTCATGAAACAGCCCAGGCCTAATCCCAGGAGGAAGAGGGAAGGGGGAACACATCACCTGCAAAGAGCAGGATGCTGGAGGGACACAGCTTTGGCTGGGGCAGGGGAGCAGCTCCCTTCTCCAGGAGGGGCAGGGAAGCAGCTCCCTTCTCCAAGGGGAGCAGGGAAGCCTCTCCAAGACCCTCACCTTGGATCCTGTCAGTTGAACTCGCTCTTTTGTTGAGGCAGAGAAACAATGTCCCCTGTTTGGAAGCAACTAGAATTACACCCAGATCTTTGTTTCAGCTGCTGCCTCAGGCTCAGATATCCTGAACGCTTACACGCATTTCCTAGGTACAGATAAAATTATTTTATTGCCTTTTCATCCACAGACTCCTCCACAGAAATCCCTATTTTTGCAGCAAATTAATCTCAACGTTCTCAACAGAAACACAGCACAGCTGGATGGAAACAGCGCCCTGGGGGGGAGGAAAAGATGGTGCAAACTCCAAACAGAACCTGCCCTTTGTTTCACACAACTTCACACCCCTTTGCCAGCACCGGATGAGGAGCAGGAACCACTTCAAAGGCAGCTCCTTTCATCAGGACTTTCTTCCTCTCTTCAAGGAAAGGCTCCGCTTGCAAACTCCCTTCACAACACATTCTCAGAGCTTCTGAGCCGGCAGGGACCGCTCTGATCGTGGTCCGAACCACCCAAAAACGGGAGGCGAGAGCAGCCCCCGAGCCCGGCGTTCCCGGGGGAGCAGCCCCGGAGCTGCCCGGGCTGAGCCCGTTCCCCTGCCCGGGTCATGCAGCGGCTCCCCGAGCGAGCCAGCGCTGGATAAAGACATCAAAGCCATTTTCACACTTGGAAATGACTTGTCACAGGGATGCGGATCGGGAAAAAAAAGCCCCTGCAGCCAAAAGCTCTTCCCCACAGTCGATAAGGAGCTGCTTTATGCAGAAACCTCACCAGGGAGGAAAGATCCAAAACACAGCCTAAGGAAACCTCAGATCCCAACACCCTCCAGATTTCACAGCTTTCCAAAGCTTCCAGTTCAGCCCGGAGACAGAGCCCTTAGACAGAGTCTAAGAGGGCTGGAGACCACTCCTGCCTCTCCCAAATCCAGCTCTGCTGAGCCCCCAGATCACAGAATCCTGGAATGCTTTGGGCTGGGGGGATGTTTAAGTGCATCTCATTCCACCCCTGCCATGGGCAGGGACACTTCCCTCTGTCCCAGGCTGCTCCAAGCCCTGTCCAGCCTGGCCTTGGGCACTGCCAGGGATCCAGGGGCAGCCACAGCTGCTCTGGGCACCCTGTGCCAGGGCCTGCCCACCCTCCCAGGGAACAACAATTCCTTCCCAATATCCCATCCAGCCCTGCCCTCTGGCAGTGGGAAGCCATTCCCTGTGTCCTGTCCCTCCATCCCTTGTCCCCAGTCCCTCTCCAGCTCCCCTGGAGCCCCTTCAGGCCCCGGAAGGGGCTCTGAGCTCTCCCTGGAGCCTTCTCCTCTCCAGGTGAGCACCCCCAGCTCTCCCAGCCTGGCTCCAGAGCAGAGGGGCTCCAGCCCTGGAGCAGCTCTGGGGCCTCCTCAGGACTCTCTGTAGGACCCATCACACTCCAGAGCATCATCAGGGACAGCTCAGTGTCCTTGGAAGGATGCAGATGGATCCATTCTTCTTCAGGAGCCTCCCCTCCCCACACGAGCACTGGGCCCATCCATCACCAGAGGTGCCACCGCCCTCCGGTGACAGTCACTGCAGGCCCGGGGAGGCTCGGCTCAGCACACTGGCACAGGAGGGATTTGTCCCCTCCCAGCTGAACTCAGCACAGAGCACAGAAGTTTTCAGCCTCCTTTCTTCAGGCTAATGATCATCAAAGCAAGCCCTGAGTAGGCTCTGCTGCGTAGGAACCCACTGCAAACACGGAGCGTTGTTCCAGCAGCTGCTATTAATACCCAGGTGAGAGCGAGTGCAGCCTTTGTCTCCAGTGCTAAAAAGGTGCTCATTAGCATAGGCTAATTAACGCATTATCTCTGCTGTGAAACCCCAGCAAAGCTCGGAGCAGGGGTTTCAGAGCTTGACGAGGGAGTGCTCAAGCCCAGGCTCCACCTGAGGCTCAGCTCCAGAACCTCGGGCTTCACCCAGGACCTCCCAGCTGTCCCCACGTCATCCCCGGGATGGGGACAAAGCCACCCTCGCCACCGTCACCCTCTGGCTGGACCCTGCACAACATTTAACCCCATGTTAATGACCTTCTTTGCCTCCTGTCTGGGTGTGGGGAGAGGCAAAACCAAATTACTGATTCTCAAGTACTTGGGGATGTGGATTTTCCACGATTCTGGAGTTTCTGAAGGTTCAAAACCTGGAAATGGATCCCTGGGCCCTGTGTTTTCCTGCCTGCAGTGACCCAAAAGTTACTGTAAACTCTGAGCTTAACTGGAATTGAGACATTTCTAATTCTGAGAGTCAGCCTGGAGTTTTCAGTCACATTACACTTCCAAAAGTGAGGATTTGGATTTGGATAAACCAAGTTGATTACTGTGTAAAAGCATCAGAAAATAATTTGTTGTTACGTGGGTATAACAAAAATGTCAAATACGGGTATCTAAAGCAGGGCTCAGAAATGACCCAAGATTTGTGTTTTCAGGTACATCTAAGCACAAAAATATCCCTTTAAGTGCTCAGTTTTTCTCAGCTGAGATTTAAACTTCCCTCAAAGCTGATGGAGGGGCAGCACCTCTGCCCCTGGCTGGGAGGTGGAAAGGGATGGTCCTTAAGGTCCTTCCAACCCAACCCATTCCATGATTCCGTGATTTGAGTGCTAAAGCCAAAGAAACTGGGATGGTCCTAAAAAATCACCCCAAACTTATGAAAAAAATCGAACATAAACCACAAGCCTGGCACTACTTCTCCATGCAAAAGCCATTCCTGCTCCTCGTGAGGGAATCAGGCAAAAAACTAATTAGGGAATCAGGAAAAATACAATTACAAGGTGATATCCACATGATGAGGGAGTGGTCCTGCCTCTTGTCTTGAACCCAGAGCCCAAGGCAGTCCCTTTAAAGCAGTTTTTAATTCTTTCAGCTTTCATATAAATGTGTAAGAACCAAAATTGTCTCTCTGAAGTACAATTATTGTGAGGAGCCAAGCCTGATCTCCATATGAAATTCCTTGTTCTTCCAAGGCCTTGAAGATAAGATGAAAACTGTCCTGAATAACAATTAGGAAAACAGCAAAGTTGGACTTCTGGTCTGCATCAGGTCTTTTATCACTCAACACCACCGCCCTGGTGTCCCACCAAACCCTCCGGACCGCCCAGCTCTGAAATCCTGCCTGGAAAGGACAGGAAAATCCTGCAGTGAGATGAACACATCAGCACTAATGCCCAAGCCGGGATTTCACACCAGAATAGCCCCTCAGCCTCTGCGCAGCCCTGCTGATGCGTGAAGCACAGGAATGAGGGGTCAGGACTGGAAACCAAGGAGAACAAAACACCAAATTTCACTCCCCTCCACACTCACTCTTCCTGTACTTGCTTGTAATCTACTTTATTGCTTCACACTTCAGCAGAAATTAATCAGATTATTGAAAAATCTCTAGAAATAAAACAAAGTACAGCAACAGCTTTGTTTTGAGAGCTGAAAATGTTGTTCTTAAGTAAATCCAGGACCACGGCTGTTCCTTATCCATTTTCCATGGACTCGGTTTTAACACACCCTTGGAAATCAGCACCAACAACGTTCCCGTGATGATTTCTTTCTCTTCCATATCTCCAGTGCAGTTTCAAGGAATCATGTAAAATTTACACCCAGGGAAAAAGAAGCCAAATGCAATGGGACTTAAAATAGAACAGCACGAAAACAGACCCTATCAAATCAGCAGCAAAACTCACTTCAAGCTTGCTGTTAAACAGGCTGCTGATGGTTCTTTTCCCAGGAAAGGGTGGATGTTTAACCCCAAACAGGCAGGAAAAGCACCAGCAGGAGCCTGGGGGTGCTGCCCCCCAGCCCTGTGCCCCAGGGACGGCACAGCCGGGCTCCAGCCTGGGCAGGCAGCGGGAACAGAAACCCCTCCCAGCAGCAGGAAAGCTCCAGCCAGTTCCTGCCCAAGTCCCTGCGACTTTCAGACGACTCAAAGCAGCAGCTGACAGGGAATGCTCCTGCGAGGCTCCCAGGACGGGCGGGATCAGGACCTTCTCCGCACGGGCGCTGTCCCTGGGTCAGAGCAGCGGCTGCTGCAGCAGCAGGGGCCTGCCAGGCACCTCCCGAGGGACAGGGCCCTGTCCTGCTCCAGCTGCTGCTCTGCCTCCTGACAGGAGCTCAGCCAGCCCTGACCTTGGCTCCGGCCCATCCTCCCTTCCCTCGGAGCTGCCGGCTCCGGAGCATCCCCGGCTCCTTCCCTCTGACCACGGGAATGGTTCCTCCTCTACTGCCCCGGACAGGCCCCGCGTGCAAGGGACGGGGGCACAGAGCCGGGTTAGGGGGGAAAAGCCCTCCAAGGTCGAGTCCAGCCCTTTCCCCAGCACTGCCAAGGCCACCACTGACTGTGTCCCCAAGTGCCACATCCTCACATCTGTTCAGTACACGCTCGTGTCTGGTCACGTGTGGGGAAGAAGAGGCTTCAGAGGGGGAAGAGCTGAAGGCAAAATCTGGGACTTCCCACAGCCTCCTCTCCTTTCACATTCCCCAAAATGTCCCAGAGCAGCTCCACCATCACATCCTGATGCTCCACGACCTGATGGCTCAGTCTTGGCTGCTTGGCCGGGATGGGGGAGGCCTTGGTGGTCTTGGAGAGGCACCATGGCAAAGCTGTCACCTCACAGTGACAGATCTGTCACCTCAGGGCACAGCCAGACCCCGGCAGCACAGGGAAGGCAGGAAAAGGACAATATTTAAAAAGGAGGTGGTTCCAAAGAAGGGGCTGGAGCGTGTCCAGGGAAGGGAACGGAGCTGGGAAGGGGCTGGAGCCTCAGGAGCGGCTGAGGGAGCTGGGAAAGGGGCTCAGCCTGGAGAAAAGGAGGCTCAGGGGGGACCTTGTGGCTCTGCACAAGTCCCTGACAGGAGGGGGCAGCCGGGGGGGTCGGGCTCTGCTCGCAGGGAACAGGGACAGGAGGAGAGGGAACGGCCTCGGGCTGGGCCAGGGGAGGCTCAGGTTGGATATTGGGAAAATTCCTTCTTGGAAAGGGTGGTCAGGCCTGGCACAGCTGCCCAGGGCAGGGGTGAGTCTCCAGCCCTGGAGGGGTTCAAAACATGCGTGGATGTGGGGACATGGTCAGTGGTGGCCTTGGCAGTGCTGGGGGAAGGGCTGGACTCGACCTCCGAGGCTTTCCCAGCCTCAGTGATTCTGTGGCAAGACGAAGTTGGCCTCAGACTACAAGACGTCAGTACCTGAACACACAGACTGGGGAATGTCAAGAAGAAACTGAATGGCATCTGCACGGGCCAAAAGGAAATGAGGAACAAAAGCAGCTCAAAAAGAGCAGCTCAAACCCAGCCCCACCTCAGCCGAAGGCTGAACATTCCCAGAGTCACTCCGGATCCCGGGCCGGAGCCCAGCCTGCCCCACGGCACTGCCAGCTGCTCAGGAGCTTTCAGCCTTCCCAGTTATTTATACACCCAGCCGAAGGCTTGGATGCTTCCTCACAGATCTCTGTGGCTGGAAATCTCAGCCAGGAAAACAACTTCCCACTGAGATTCCCCAGGGCTCCGTAAGACGGTTCCTCCAAATCGCTGTTTTGCTCAGCAATGGGGGACACAGGAAAGGAGAATAAACTGCATTTTAAATAACCTTGTAATACTGAGGGAGTAACTGCAGGATCAGCCTGGAGGAGGGGAGGTTTTGGGGTGACCTCCCATCACCGGAAGGATTCCACAGGAAGGATGGAGAGGGACTTGGGACAAGGGCCTGGAGCGCCAGGACAGGGGGAAAGGCTTCCCACTGCCAGGGGGCAGGGTGAGATGGGATACGGGGAAGGAATTGTTCCTGTGAGGGTGGCACAGACAGGAGCTCGGCCACAGCCTGGGAAGGGGTGACTGTATTTATGGGAATGAAGTGACACTCGTTATCCTGGGAAATAACAAACCAGCAATGCAACTTCCAGTGATGAAAGCAGAGATTAAGCTGCCATAAAAACATAATTACCTCGTTAAAAAACGCTCTTGCAGGCTGCGAAGCAAATAATTTATATTTTTCTTCTTGGTTTTGTCCAAATCATCTAAAAATAGATCTGAAAGCCCCACCAGGATTGCTGAAAATCCTGCCTAGTTCACTTCACAAGGAGCAATGTAAACAAGGAGTCTGACATAAATTTCTCTTATTGATTAAGCAATCCTTGCAAGCCCAGTGCTCTTGAAAAGCCTTAATTCAAGAGTTGGGCTCTAAAAGAACAAACATTATGGGCTTTAAACGTTTTAAGTGCCCATTCAGTTAAATAGGTGAGCTTGAGCTGGGGCTGAGAGAACTCCTTCAGGTGCTGGAGCAGAGCAGGGGAATAAAAAACATCCCACCAAAGGATTTACTCAAGTCCTGAGTGTGTGTGGATTCCCAGTGCAAGGTGTACTCCACGTGAGGAGCCTGCCCAGGGGACACCTGAAATTCCAACACCTCCAATTAAAGCATTCCTTTAGAGACCCAGTGTCCAGGAAATGCCTCCGGATCCTGCTGCTCCCACAGCCAGCTGGACTCAGAGAGCCCAGGGGCAGATCCCAGTCCCCAGGACTGTTAAGCAAATTCCAGCCCAGAGCCAGAAGGACATAAAAGCAGCGATGCACACACACACACACTTGTACAGCTCTGTAAACAGTTGTTTTCTATTATTTGTATTTACTATGGGCCATCAACTCTCCCGTTCCAGGGCTCATCACCCCCTAATGCTCCAGACCTGCTGGGTTTAGCACTAAGCTGGGTTTAGCACTAAGCACTCACAGAGATCATTTCACTGCATCTCATTTGGTTCTTGCACCAAACAGATTCTGTCCCCCCTGTCCTGTCACTCTGCCTGTGTAAAAGTCCCTCTCCCTCCTTTAAAAAGCCCCCATTAGGCTCTGGAAGGGGCTCTGGGCTCGCCCTGGAACCTTCCCTTCTCCAGATGAACACCCCCAGTCTCCCAGCCTGGCTCCAGCCCTTGGAGCATCTCCATGGCCTCCCCTGGATTTGCTCCAACAGGTCCACATCTTCCCTGGTGAATTCTATCAATTAGCACATTATAATCAGAATGATAGGAATTTCTGGGAATTTAATGAAAGATGCCCCAGCAGCTTTGCGGCTCCGGAGGGGACTCTGAATTCCTGTGCTGGAGTTCCTGCATTTCTCCCACTGCCAAATCCAGCAGCAGCTTCATCCAAGGAGAACTCACAGGACTTGGCTGCCAAGTGCACAACCCGCAAGTCACCAGCCTCCAGAGGGGTCACTGGAGCAGCCATGGAAACCAGGGATGGGCCACATGGTTTGGGAGGTCACAGCCAGCACTTCCAGCCAGCAGCACATGGCCAGAGCCACCAACACCCAGCTCCCAGCCCCAGCTCCCCATGGACTGGTGAGGGTGGGCAGGAACAGGGCCAAGGCACCCACACCCCCATGGAACAAGGGGAGCAGCACTCCTTGGCAAGAGCCTGTTTATCACCCGAAGCCACCCTGACAGAGGAAGTTCAGGGCCTCTGTGACCCAAAGCAGCTGAACTGGGAGCTGAGGGAGAAGATCAGCGAGGAGCACTGAGGGCACAGCCATTCCCTGAGCTCTGCTGCACATTCCTGCTGCAGGATCCTGCCCTGAAGGTCCAACCCAGCTAAACCAGGTCCAGTCCCCTTGGAGCCCAGCACATGGGTCTCACCCTGGGGCAGGAGAACCTCCCCAAGCCCACCCCACCCCACCCCACCCGAGACGTGGCACTGAACAGCCCTGGGCACCCCGCCCGTGTGTCCCCGGATCCAGGTGTCCATGTGTCCATGTGTCCAAGGGTCAGTGCAAGCCTGGATCCAGCATTCCAGCCTTGCCATCCTGCACACAGCCCACCATAACCACCCTTCATAAAGGATTTCTCCCCCCTCCACAGCAACGTCTTCCTGATTCTGCCTTTCCCAAAGCCAGGAGCACGTTCCCACCATCGCCACATTCCCAGAACATCCCTGTCCTTGCTCGCAGTGCTTGTGTCCCAGTCATGCGCTCCCCATCCCAGACGAGCAAACACATCACTCCTGCAGATGCTTTCTGAGCTTGTCTTTCCTGAAATGTCAAATGCAAGGGTCCAGATGAACGGATTCGATGAAGCCCGTAAATGTTTCTCACCTGACTCCTCGTGCGAGAGCCGCCAGCAATCGGTCAGTGAGGAGAGAAACCCAGAGTTAATGTATTTAGCAACTGGAATATTGTACAATGCCCTGCACAGCCCCATCTGTGCCACTCAGCCCCGTCACCTCAGCTTTACAGGCTGAAATAAAACCTTGGGTTAAAGCAAACTGCAGCCCCAAGTTTCCTTTGTTGCCACAAGCAGAATTTTAGGGTTGTTCTTTCCTTCTGGAGAGTTCCCATAAAAACACCCACAGGCTGTGCCTCCTCAGGGTGCCTGTACATGAAAACTGCTCCAGCTCACAACCAGAGAACGAAAATGTGACCAAATGTCCCCAAGGCCACGGAGGCTGCTGGGGGAGCTGGGAGTTCTGGCTCGCAGAGCCAAGCCCAGGGAAGGGAACAGCCCTTGGCTGGTGGCTGGGTAACAAATAACCCGGCAGGGGGAACAGAGACTGGTTTGAACCAAGCTCCCTAAAAGCCAAGGCTGGCATCTCCCAGGCAGCTTCTAGAAGAGCTCGAGGAACAGGAGAGACCCTGTTTAACAGCGGGTAAGAACTGCAAATGCTCCCTAAACGTTCCGCAGCAGCAAAGCTGGGCAGGCTGGACAATGTCTGCTGGCTGAGGAGGGAAGGGATGGCTGCAGCTGGGAGGGCAGGAAGAGGAGGGCCCTGTGGCTCCCATTTCCCAAGGCCATGGGAAGGGGCAGGGGTGCCCCATCCCAAGCCCGAGGTGGCACTGGGCACCCTCTGCAGCCACAGCCAGCAGCAAACAGCCCCAGGCCTGGCTGCCCCACAGCCCCAGGCAGGAGTGAGAGAAGGGGGCTGCACCTGGGATCATGGACCGAGAGAACAGGGATTGCACCCCCTCCCCGAGCCTTGGGCTCGCTGAGTGGCCACAGACCCTTCCCTTCCCCAGCCTCACTCCCTGCCTTCCCACACGGGACAGCAGCAGCTGGGATAACACATCCCTTTGGCTGGAGCTGTGCTGTGAACATTTCCCCCTCTCTTTGCCTGCAAGCAAAGCAGGAGGGACTGGCACAGACAGAGAAATGAGACTTCACTCCCTCAGCAGCCGAGCGTCTCGCTGGAGCCTGGTTTGGATTGCTGTGAGGACACTGAAAGGACAGGATGGATTTCAGAGACAATAACTCCGTATTAACATCATACCTGTGTCACACTCCTCAGGCTGCGCTGCCAAAGGCTTTCACCACAAGTCTCATTAGCAACCCCATTAAAACAAGCACACAGCTGGTGAGAGCATTTACTGTGCAGAAGAGTAAAATTCTTCTAAATTTATAGTGGCAAAATTGATTACTGATTCTAACATCTGTTGCAGATTTTACATTTAAATTCTCCTTAAAAAGTCCCTCAGCTCAGAAACCTCAGACACGGCTCCCCTCCCCCAGGAGCCACATAAATCATCTCCCTGCAAATCAAATGTGTCTCTTCATAAAAACAATTGTTCCTGTCATATATTACATAATAATCAGCACTAAAACCTGCTGAGCATGTAACTCAATGTATTTATGCTGTTTGTAATCACACAAAGACAAGGGTAACTTGGAAGACAGGATAAAGCTGGGAGAAACAAAAAGACTCAGGTAAATAGCAGCAGATGCAAGCCTGGCAATGTTTAAATATCAAGCTGGTCTCCTCATCACCCAGGAATGTAACAGGAACTACCTGTGAGCAGAGTGAAAATGCAGACGTGGAGACAGCAATGGGAGATGTTTCTATATCCCGTGCCTTCCCCTGGATAAACCATTCCTAGCAGCTGCCAGCGAGGAATATCCAGCCACCAAACCCAGGCACTGCCAGTGTGTGATATCCTAGCACAGACACAGGGAACAATTTCCCTTCTTGATCTTATTTTAATAAAGGAAAAGCCCCGGGCATCTGTTCCACCTCTCCCAGCGAGCCCTGACCCCGGTTCTCCAGGAAATCCTAATTCCCTTGAAGCAGAAACAGCGAGGGCCAGGTTAGATCCCAGATCGCAGCACGAGCGGTGTGCGATGTCAGAGGCACAGTCTGCAGCGCCAGTGAGCTGCTTCCTTCGCTTTGTGACCCTGCTGGAAGGACAGGAAGGACAAGGACCTGCTGCATCATCAGTTCCCGCAGTGCCACACCACCCCATGAACCTGCAGGGCTCATTCCTGCTCTGTGCATGGCTCCAGTCTGTTTGAGGGAACACCGGCCCCTGGCCCCTGCGGGTCCCAGCAGCTCAGCACCGCCGGCCAGCCTCTGGCAGCACTGCAAGTCCTGCCAGGCCAGCCCGTGATGGGACAGCATCCATCACGGGGGAGTCAAGGAGGTACAGACAGACGAGGTGACACCACGCCAGGGCTGGAAGATGTTCCTCAGAGCCCCAGTGACAGCAAGGACCTTCAGCCCAGAGCTCAGCCGGCCCATGGACACCCATGGACCAGCAGCCACTTGCTCAAGAGCTGTTTTACTCTCCCCAGGTCAGGAGGAGCATTCCCAGCAGGTCAGGGAGGGATCCTGCCCCTCTGCCCAGCCCTGGGGCACCTCTGCAGAGCTGTGTCCAGCTCTGGCTCCTCAGCACAGCAGGGACAGGGAGCGCCTGGAGCGGGGCCAGCGCCGGCTGTGAGGATGAGGAGGGCCCGGAGCATCTCCGTGCCCAGGAAAGGCTGAGGGAGCTGGGGCTGCTCGGCCTCGAGAGGAGCCCCAGCTGAGAGGGGCCCTCAGCCCTGGGTGTCCCTGGCTGCAGGGAGGGCTCCGAGCAGGGCCCGGGCTCTGCTCCGGGGCCCAGCAGTGGCACCAGAGGCACGGGCAGGGACCGAGCCCAGCAATTCCCCTGCACAGGAGGCACAACTTCTGCCCTGGGCAGTGCCCAGCCCTGAGCAGGCTGCCCAGGGAGGGGCTGGAGTCTCCCTCAGCAGGGATATTCCAGAGCCCTCCGGACACAATCCTGTGCCCTGTGCTCTGGGATGGCCCTGCCTGAGCAGGGAGGTGGCACCAGTGACCCTCTGGGGTCCCTTCCAGCCTGGCCCAGCCTGGGATTCTGTGAAGGCAAAACGTCCCCTCAGAGCTGCTGCCAAGGGATGTGAACCATGAATAGGACACGTGCTGCTCTGTCCATCACCATCTTTTCTCCAGTGTTTGGGCAGAAGTCCATAAGCACTTTGTCACACTGGGTCACTGCATCCCCATCCCATTTCTCAGCAGCTCAGCAGGGGATCCGCGATTGTCCCAGCCAACATCCCTATTGCTTGGGAAAACACTCGGTGATTTATGGACAACAACCAGGACAAGTTTCCAAAGTCCCTCAGCCTGCAGAACATGGTCCAGTCACCCTGAGGGAAACAGAGCCCAAACCAAACACCAGGGGATCCCAAATCTGACTGGGGAGGATGACAGCTCACAGACCATGGGCTGTTTGTTTGCTCAGCACATCTGGTTAAAGGTATTTTGCAAAAAAGGCATCAACTTGATTCTAAAACCTCCAGGGTTGGAAAATCTCCCCCTTCCCTCCTGAGCTGGACCCTCATCACTAGTTTGGAACCCATTCCTCATTCGGATATGGATTAGGAAGCAGCAACGGCTGGAAGAAACATCTTTCAGGAGAGATTTCTCATCCTGATGATGAGATTAGGATTCACACCCTCAGTGCCTGCTCCAAGCACTTGTCTATCAAGCCAAGTCATCTTTCAATCACTCTCACAAACTCAAGGCTGTCAGAGGATGAGGCTCCAAAACTCAAACGTGGTGAATTCACAGTCTGAATTTCACATGTTGATGTTTTTCTTTTCTGTCTCCATTTAATTTCAGGGGTAGAGGACTCAGGACAAGAACAAAGGGAGCCTTTGGGAGTCCACCTGCTGTTTAACATAAGCTCCTCTCTCAAAAAGTGCTTGTCAGCACAGAAAATTTAACATGAAGATCATTTCAATGAGAGCAGCCCTAGGAAGGATCGAACTTGCTCCAAGTAGCAGTGGACAAAGGGGGGGTTCATGTTGTTTGCCGCAGAGAGAAATAGCTCAAAAGCTTTTTATCTTTTATTCCTGGGCTTCCTTTGAAAATGGATGTAGCAACTAATCCCCGACATGCTGGATGAGACCGTCAGATCATCCTGGGAACAATTTGTTTTAAATTTACTCCTTTACCGAGGCTCAAGAACTTTGTGCAGAAGTTCAGTTAAAAGCTTGAAATCCATTATCAGCATAACTGGGCCAAGGCCAGGCTGGATGGGGCAGGGAGCAACTGGGGCTGGTGGAAGGGGGGTTGGAATGGGGTGAGTTTAAAGTCCCTTCCAATCCAAACCATTCCAGGACTCTGAGGTTCTGTAACACCTCACTGAGGCACGAGGTTTGAAGCCCATCTTTGCCTGGGCCCTCCCGTATTTAACAAGACCAGGGCTTCGGCTGGAGGAAAGAAAACAGCCAAGACAAACATTCCCTCTCCTTTCTCACTTAAAACCGTGTCCTTTCCTCTTCCTCTCTCCTGCAGCCCCAGACAGGGAGCAGGGAGAGAGCAGGACCAGCACCTCCCAAACCCCACGAGGGCGGGCACAGCAGGTACAACTCGTGTTCCTATAAACTCCCTTTGCCCACTTTTATTTTCCAGTGTGCCCGGCCCAAAGCTGCCCATGGCTGCTCAGCAGTGACTCAGATGAGCTGCAGGGCCAGCTCCTCTGGGCCTCGGGAGGACTGAATCAGTCTGGAAGGTTTGTCAGGCACTGTGAAAATCTGGGACTTGTATTCATTTCCGGATAAATTAACATCATCCTCCCAAGACAAAGCAGCAGCATTCCACACCCGCTGGAAAAGGGCTGGTGTCTCTCAGGAATTCACAGCTGCTCCAGCTGCCACCAGCGCCCATATTCCACAGTCCCACGAACAGCTCCTGTGAGCCCCGGGCAAGGCAGCTGGGAGGGGAGCAGAGAGGTACCAGAATCCTGTGTTTGATCAGGCCAGGGATTGTCCCCTGTGCTGGCACTGCTGGGGCACCTCCAGTCCTGGGGACACTTCTGGAACCTCCAAGAAAGACCCTGAGGGGCTGGAGCGTGTCCAGGGAAGGGAACGGAGCTGGGAAGGGGCTGGAGCCTCAGGAGCGGCTGAGGGAGCTGGGAAAGGGGCTCAGGCTGGAGAAAAGGAGGCTCAGGGGGGACCTTGTGGCTCTGCACAAGTCCCTGACAGGAGGGGGCAGCCGGGGGGGTCGGGCTCTGCTCCCAGGGAATAGGGGACAAAGGGAAATGGCCTCATGCTGTGCCAGAGGAGATTTAGGCTGGATATTGGGGAAAATTTCTTCTTGGAAAGGGTGGTCAGGCTTTGGAAGGGGCTGCCCAGGGAGGTTTGGAGTCCCCATCCCTGGAGGTGTCCAAGGAAGGCCTGGATGTGGCACTCAGTGCTCTGGGCAAGGTGGGGATTGGGCACAGCTTGGACTCGATGGTCTGGGAGGGCTTTTCCAACCTCAGGGATTCTGCGATTACGAGGAAAAACCAACAAACAGCAGCTTCCCCAAGAGTTCCTGCTGTCCCCCGTGTGATGCTGCCTCATGCAGCCGAGCAGGGCTGGCAGAGCAGGGTGTCACCAACTGGAACAACCATTAATTGGCTCTTGTGTTATCAGTGTTTCAAGGACCCTTCAAAGTGCAGTTGCTTGGAGGAGAAAATGCACCTGCTAGTGGAGCTGCTTTCTCCTCTCCTCTTCACCTTGACCAGGGTATTTTTAGCTGTATGGACAGACTTGCCAATACTTTCACCTTCAGCTGTTTGCAAGGAAACTTCTGACAACTCCCAGTAATGAACACCCAGGGTCAAGAGAGGCAGCAGGAAAGGAATGATGGGCAAAAGCAACTTCCTGAAAGGACTAAGGGACTTGTCTTTACAAACAAGCTGTGGGCCTGCTGGTAGATAAAACCAGCACTGAGAGATAACAGAAACAATGGGAAGGATTCCACTGATTGATGAACGGAAAGAAAGGGATTTGTCTTTACAAATAAACTGTAGGTCTGCTGATAAATGAAATTGGATATTGAGAGATCAACGAAACAATGGGAAGAACCGTAAATTCCACAAGAATTAAAAATTAAAGGGAGGTTATACATTAGAAGAGAGTCTTAGGTACTAGGCGTTTTGGGAGGTCTGTACCTCTCAAGTACCTCAGCCAGTGGGGAACGAGAGAGGGAAATGCGGTTGGGAAATTAGGATAAACGGGAGGCTGCGCCCTCCAAAAACTGGAGAGATCCCGGAGGAATGCCCCATGGCTTCTCCCTTTATTCAAATGAAGTAACAGGACTCCTCTGTCTCCTTTTTGGACATAAACCTCTGGTGTTTGTGGATTAATTTTCCTGACATTTCCAAAGGGTTTTGCAGTATTTTGTGCCTTCAGTATTTTAGCTCCCCTTCTTCCCACAGATTCCCCTGCTCACAGAGAATTTAGTTTGCACCTGATTTCAGTACCCTCAGAGTCTGGCCTGAGGTTTTGCCTAAGAGCAGCTGTACCTCCACACACAAAGCACCTGATCACGCTGCCCACGTGCCCTCGCAGCAGCAAGTGCCACTCAGTTCCTCCGAGTCTCACAGATCTAAGTTCATTTGGCAGAGAATGGTCCAACACCGTCATCCGCGAAGGCAGAAAAACTCATTATTCCAACAAAACCTCATTATTCAAAGGCAACGGTGTCTCTTGGCTGTTCATCCCAGCAGGTAACGTGTCAGCATCTGCCACATCAGTAAACACAGCCCTGGCTCCCATCAGAGCACAGGAGCAGGAACAAGAGAGGCAGACAGGCTTGTGAGGCACTGCTCTGATTCACTCGTGTGCTGCTGGGCCCAGGAGTGCTCCATTAATTACTGCAAAGCTCCCGTGCCACACAGAGCCTGAGCTGCCACCGCCCCAGGGCCCCCAGGACTCAGCTGAGTCCAACACACACAGTGCAAGGCCCCCCTGCTGCCAGCTCAGAGCCCCCGGGTTGGGTCAACCTTCCAGAAAAAAGCAGATTTCTCTGGAGCAGGAGGGTGACGGAGCTACCAGCACACACACTTTAATGTCCTTCATGGCCGTTTCAAGGGAGCCTCTGAGAACCAGAGCAAAGGGACACAGGGGATTTACAACTCTTCCCTGGATCTCCAGCTTTCCTTCAGCAGCCTGCTTTCAGCGTAACCCCTTTGTTAGGAAATCTTCTATTATTTGATAATCTCTTCATCTCTCACAGCACTTTACATTTACAGCATTTACTGTCCCATTTCACACATCCTGCTCTGGAAAACTGCTCAAACCTGCTGCACTTCCCACACCTGAACGCCCAAACCATTGGAACAGACTCCCAAGATACCCAGAACCCACTCCATGGTTCATCTAAAAGCCTCTCAAGTCTTCTGCTTCTGCAGAAAGTAGAAGCAGGTAAGGTGAGAAGGAAGAACAAAGGTGTGTTGAGTCAGCAAAGTGCAGAAGAGAGGAAAAAACCCTTAAAAGTCCATTTTTCAGTGGGTACCTTTTCAGCCAAGGCCTTTAAGCTGTCCAGAAACCTCTGCCAGAAGTCCTTGAAGAGAGGTCTGTCAATCCTCCTCAGGCTCTCCTTGGTGCTGGCATCCACACTGACATAGAGCTGGGTCACAGGCTCCAGCCTCCTGCGAAGGGAAAAGGGAATTGCTGCTTTCAGGAATCTGCTGCCTGAGCTCGTGTTCTCCTACAAAAGCAGCAACAGGAGCTGGACAGGATTTCCAGGGAAAACCATCAGAGCCCAGTGGTTCATGCCTGCCAAGTGACCACCATCAACAGCAAGGCGTTACGACCTCAACAAACACCACCCCAAGGCTGAGAACTCACACGCAGCCCTTGGCTGACAATTCAATCGTCATTCCTCACTGCACCAGGACAGACTTCACCCCAGTGGAGCTGTTACACATTAGGAAAGGCCTCCCAAAGGAAGGGGTTCAGGTGAGGTACGGAGAGGTTCTGCAATCCACAGAGCTCTTGGCCCATGGGAAAACATTCAACAGAAATGGACATCGGGAGGAATTTCTTCCTGGAAAGGGTGCTCAGGCCTTGGCAGGGGCTGCCCAGGGAGGTTTGGAGTCCCCATCCCTGGAGGTGTCCAAGGAAGGCCTGGACGTGGCACTCAGTGCTCTGGGCTGGGGACAAGGTGGGGATTGGGCACAGGGTGGACTGGATGATCCTGGAGGGCTTTTCCTACCTCAGGGATTCTGTGACTCTAAATTCGGCCCTAATTCAACCAGTTCCTACTGCTGGACATGCTGAACTCCCCTGGCCTGCAGCTGGATCATCAATGACATTTTTGAAGGGATCTCAAAGCTGTTTAGAAAATAAACCCACTCACAAACCTCCACCGTGTTCTCCTTCCACTGCCAAGGCTCTTGTTCCCCAGAAATCCTGGAGCAGAGCCTTTCTGGTCACACGTGCTGCTCACAGCACCTGGAGCCCAACACTGGGAACTTCCAAAGGGATTAAACCTCCTGTGCTGTGGGAAGAGCCTGGGCGGAGTCCGATCCCTTCCATAAATGCCAGGGGAATGAAGGAGAAGCAGCAACACCACAGTCCATCAGCAGAAGGATCAAAGGGATTAGGAACAACCTAGAAAGGAGCTCCCTTAGAACCCCAGGATCACTGAGGTTGGAAAAGCCCTTCAACGTCACCGAGCCCAGCCTGTGCCCGATCCCCACCTTGTCACCAGCCCAGGGCACTGAGTGCCACGTCCAGCATTCCTTGGACACCTCCAGGGGTGGGGACAGACTTCCAGGATGGAGACAAACCCTTTTCCCTGACAGAAGTGACAGAGGCAGTGAGGGCAGCACACCCGCCCCTCGTGGCAGCTCCCACCCCGGGGGCTGCAGCATGAACAACCACATCCCAATTTACCACAGAGCCCTCAACATTTGGGGACAGCGCTTTGGGAGTGTTTTGTGTGAAGGCTGTAATGAGCAGGCACCAGTGCCAGCTTCATTTGGTTCTCTAGAGAAGATGAGGAGAAATCAGAAGCTATTGTTCAGCTGCCAAACAGTGTCACCTAAAAATACACTGACCCCTGCCCGCCCCAAAGGTGACAGAGGGACGGAACTGGCCAGAATTAGACTGAGCAGAGCTCTTTGTGCCCAGAAAAACCCAGTTAACGTGGACACTCAACCAACCACCTGAGCACGTCCTCTCTGTGCGTATTTAGACAGCAAAATGAAATAACCCAGAACAAACCGAACATTTCAGGTTAAAATCTCAGTTTTGTAAACAAGTTTGTCTGGACTGGCAGCCCAAAGCCACAGACTCCAAAATGACCAAATGTTCTGGGCCTAAGTGGATTAAAATGTTCAGTTTCAAGGAATACTGAGCCAAACTCTTTCTTTACTCAGTGCTGTCTTTGTTTAATTAAAAGGGCTCCAGTGAAGATGGAGCAGGTGCTTTTCAAAAGAGGGGCTGAGAAAAACCATCTCCTCTCAAACCTAAGGACAGGCAGGAGCCAGACTCACTGTCAGCATGGGGAAATGAAGGAATTAGAATTGTCCCAGGCAGGGATTTCAGCCCCAAACAGGAATGGTCCACAGGGCTCTGCACGGCTGGGAATCGAGCCAGGATGAGCTGGGCACGTTCTGCCAAGGGGGAACAAGGAGAAAGCGCAGCCATGGGTGCAGTGAGAACAAGGACACAGACTGCTGTTCCTGGGACACAGCTCCAGTGCAGAACTAACAGCAAATCCAGCTGGATGGTACCAGGATGGATTTGGGGTATGAATTTCCGAGCTAGCTCAGACACCTGAGGTGAAATCCAGGAGACCAAATCCATGGCATTTACACATGGACCTGGGCAGAAATCCTGAGCTGAAATGTTCAGCTGAGCTGTGCCACTCAGTGAGTAAATTGACTTCAGGCCACCAGCCCTGAGGTCAGGCACCAGGCAGGACAGAGCCCACAAGGGGCAGGAACAGCAACATCAGAAATGAGCATTTGCTTGTAGGCACTAATAATCTGCTCATTATCATTACCATTATTGATCATAAATGCAAACCCACACACGAGGGTTGGTCACAGCCACGGATCAGAGACAAGAGCCAGGCAAGGGTTCAACAGGAGCTCCCCTGGTGTAAAACCTCCCTCAGTTCATTGTGAGCCTGGGGCAGGTGAAGCTGCAGCCCAAAGAGAGGAGGAGGAGGAGAGGAAGGCACAGGGGGCACCTGCTGGAGCCCCTGTCCTGAATCCAGCACCACCCCAGGCCACGCTGCCCTCTCCCTGAACGGGTTGGGTTGGGAGGGACCTTAAAGCTCAGTCTGCCGTGGGCAGGGACACCTCCCACTGTCCCAGGGTGCTCCAAGCCCCGTCCAGCCTGGCCTTGGGCACTGCCAGGGATCCAGGGGCAGCCACAGCTGCTCTGGGCACCCTGTGCCAGGGCCTGCCCACCCTCACAGGGAACAATTCCTTCCCAATATCCCATCCATCCCTGCCCTCTGGCAGTGGGGAGCCATTCCTTGTGTCCTGTCCCTCCATCCCTTGTCCCAGGTCTCTCTCCAGCTCTCTTGCACCAGAGGTCACCCTGCCTATTTCAGGACGAACTTTTCAACTACAGCTCCTCTGCTGACAGCACAGAAGTGAGCTGGGTGCCTACTTCAGTTCCCATATTAAGCAAATCATCTGCTTTGATGAACCAAAGATCAGTTGCAATTTTTAAAAGACAGCAAGACTAGCGTTTTATCCCCTTCTTTTTTGTTTCTTTTTAAAAAGATTCAGCAGATCCGAAAAGCGCAGCTTCAAAATAGTGTGTGCTCTCTTTTTAAACTGCTATATTTAGGAAAGAGCAATTTCTATCTATCAGGCACATAATACATGACTTAAAGTAACTTGATTACACAATTATTCAATCATTTGGAATGCCTTTGTGGTGTATAATTACTCACTCCCAAACTGCCTGCGCTCCCCCCTCAGTGCCGGATTCAGACCACGAGAAGGAGTGCAAAGGAAGCTCTCGCAGGAGCACTGACACAGCAGTGAGCTGGAACGGGCTGGGTGACACAGCAAGGCCACTGTCTTGGGGTGACTCTATCATGTGTATCCCCTATCATGCTCTATGCCCAAAAAGTAATATTGTGCCTTTTCTGTGCCTTTAAACTGAGCTTGAGGAAAAAAAAAACCAGACGAACTTTCCAAAGCAGCTTCTCAAGGACACAGAGATTACACTCCTCAGTGTTGTCTGACTGCGGAAGGCACGAAGGGAGCACCCTGCTTGCTTTTTCTTCAGCCAGCTGGTTTTTATTCCTCTTGGTGTGAGACGGAGAGCTGAATTTTGTTTCCTGGGACTTTGGTTTTTTACCCTTCTTCTCTTCTGAACTGTTTCAACAACATCAGAACACATCAGGAGAATTTTCTCCCCGAGGCCCGGGGGTGGGCCCACGCCCTCACCGACCAGCTCCGAGGAGGAGAGAGACCACACCTACAGAAGGACTCTGAAATCTTCCCAGGTTTCTCTCTATAGTGAGGGTTTTAATTCATTATTTAGCATCATTATCCTTTTCCTGTGTGTTTGTTAAAATAAATAGTTTTTATCTCTTTCACTTTCCTTCGAGGAAAAATTTCTTTTTTCCCGAACCCTGTGGGGGGAAGGGTGGTTGTAACCTGGTTTTCTCTCAGGGGCTGTATTACTAGATTTTGGCCAAACCGGCACAGCCACCCTGCACGCAGCTCCCACAGCTCCAGGGCTGGACTCGCTGCTGTTATGAGCTGCTGGGATTCTGAGGAGCCCCCAGACTCCCTGGAGCTGCATCCCCCAAGCGCTGCACTTCCTCGCTACACTTTGGTAACATCAGAAAAGGGGATTCTTTACCTTTGTAAAGACTCTTTCAGAGTTCATTAAAAAGTTTGGAAGATTTCACTCAAGTCCCTCTGAGGGAGGCTGAACGGACCCCACTTTGCTGATGAACATGTGCCTGTCACCCCTCCTTGTCCTGCTGGAGGTGCTGGGCTGGACAGAACTTTGGGCTGAGCCTTTACAGCCGCTGCTCCGGAGTCAGAACAAAGATCAGCCCCAGAAGGCAATGTCTGAGCTCAGAGTCCTGCTCTGGGTGACAGAGGGACAGCAGTTATCCCTGCCCCAGGCACCAACCACAGCTCACCCACTGCTCCCCTCCTGCCACACATTCACAGGTGCCACGTTCCATCCTCTCCACCTCCAGAGGTCATCACAGTTTGTTTAGAATGTACAGAAAAGAAAATCAAACTGAGGGGGAGAAAGGGATGAGAAGGAGCATGGGGAGATCGAGGTTAAAATCAGATGCTGAGGGGACCTTTTCAGTGCCAGTGCTCCTGCAGAGCTGAGTCCGAGGGGCCACTGAATGGATTAGGACACAGGTCAGCACTCCAATGTTTCAGCAGGAAGTTTAGCAGGAATTTTCTGCAGCTCTTACCTGATCTCCTCGGGGAACTGAGCGTTGGTGACCAGGAAGGTGGAGATGCCGTGCTGGTGCAGCAGCCTCACGAAGCGGTTGATCTGTGGGTACATGATGGGCTCCCCCACCAGAGACAGGGCACAGTGCTTCACCGACAGGGCTTCCTCCAGCCGAGCTGCCTTCACTCCTGACACGCCTGGGGACAGGGGAGAACAGCCTTAAATCAGCAGTGGATGGGCCCTGAGCAACCCGCTGCTCTGGAGGAAGGTGGCCCTGCCCGTGGCAGGGGTTGGCACAAGAGTTTTAAAGTCCCTTCCAACCCAAACCCTTCCGTGGTTCTGTAACAAATCCCCCTCCCAAACACCTGTATCCAAAACACGCCCTGGCACAAGGAGGGCTGAGAAGAGGAGCTGGAGCCCTCCCAAAGCAGAGGGGACACCAGGCCACAGGAATGGCCCAGGAGCAGCTCCGCAGCACCCAGAGAGCAGCAGCACCCAGAGCCTGGGGCTGGGTGTGCCCTGGGCACTGCTGAGAGCCATTTGCTGGTAACACCTGAGCCAAGATCAAACACTTGAGCCAAGCTTTGCACTGCTGAGAGCTCAGGGATGCTGCTGAATGCCGAGACACAAACACACAGGGCAGCTCAACGCCACTTCAAGCAGGTGTGTTAGAAGAGAAGCCCAGGCCATTGCTGCTGCTGGTCCCTGTGGGCCTCCAGGAGGAGCAGCCCCCGGAGGAGCCGAGCACAGCTCTCTGGCACAGGCTGAACCCAGGCCCAAACACAGAACATGCAGCTCCCCAGAGGATGCGTTCAGCAGAGAACCCAGCACACGGCACGGTCCTGAACAGCCAGAGACCCTTCCGAAGGAAAACACGAGGAGCTCAAATGCAGCATCCAAATGAAAACAGCACCTGAGTCCATTCCTGGTGCCCACGGGAGGGAGGGAGGGGGAGCTGGATGCTCCTCCAGCCCAGCCACACCTGACCAGGTGCTCAGGACCCCGGATGAAATCAGCTGCCTCCAAACAAGCTTTTGTTCCAAATCTGTCACTTCACGTCTCCCTGACGTGCCTTGATGTACTCGAATCCTATCAGAGGCTTTAGATTGGGGGTTGGTCTGTTTCAAAGATAAAAAACAAAGCCTGGAGTGGGAATCCAGGTCCTCAGCTCCCCTCTCGTTGCCTTGACGCTGCAGTACAGAAAATTACAGCTCTGCTGCAAAGCCCAGATAAAAGAGGTGTTTGTGGATATTGCTCCAGCCTCACGCAGCAAAGCTGGTTTGGAATCAGAGCAGGGCTCAGGGCATTTTCAAGCAGCCAGGCTCAGTCCTGAGGAAGTGACAGGACTAATGGTTATTCCATAGAAACCTGACAGCACTAAATGAGAGCTTCATTGGAGAAGAAAGCAGCATCTCAAACACACGCTGAGATTAAAGGACTAACTTCCATATTCCTAAAACTACTGCACGTCACTTTTGGAATTAATTAACTTCGCTCTCTCAGCATCTTGCATCTGGACTCTCATAATTACCCTGCCAGCTCTATAAGCAGACAGAACAAAATCCCAACATCCCCTAAAGTTTGAGTGGAACTCGCCCAAAACAGTTTACACCAAACCTGGCACCTCCACCCGGACGAGGGAGTGGTTTTGTACCCAACCATTTGAGCACACAAATCACCAGCCAGGCAGGGATAAACTGCCCAGGATTGGTGTACTCCAGGAGGACACGGACTCTCCCGAATCCCTACGGCTCTGCCCCTGCCATCAGCTCCCAGCAGAGCACACCTCCCTGGAAAAGCTGACTCCAGCTGCTCCACTAAGTTGGTAAAGGACAGCATCACCTGGCACAGCACCCTGGAGAGGCTGGGGGCTGACTCTGTCCCTTGCAAGGACCTGAGCAGCACCACAAGAGCCTGGGGGACTGGGGGATGAGGGCCCTGCTCTGTCCATGCTTATCCGTGGGCACTCCGAGGATTTCCCGGGACAGGTCATGCATTTCTGTTTGGTTTTTTCCCTGTATTATCAGACTCCCACTCTCCCATTGCTGAGTTATGTTTCCATCCTGTGTGTGCCCTTTGCAAGGACGCAGAGATTTACAAGTCGCTCCCCAGAAAAATGTATCCATCAAATAAACTGCCCACCCTCGCTCCCTATCAGCGAGGAGTCTCTCCATCATTTATTCCAAGAGAGAATTACGGGGCCTTAATGGCTGTGCTCTCCAAATCCAGCACAAACTGTGGCAACACTACAGCAGAAGATGATTTATCATCACCCAGAGGCACCCACAGTGTAGAGGGCTATCCTGCAGGGTATCCTAAAGGATAAAGGGACACAAGAATTCCGTTCCTTCAAAGGAAATCTCATTTTTACTGCAATGGGTTACTGAATAAAGCACCAGAGGAGCTCAGCAGTGTCTGTGGCCCGTGGAATGGGTGTGTGGATGTACCTGCCCGCAAAGCCTGGGACTGGCACTGGAAAGAGCAGCATTTATTCAAATGGCTCAGGGGGGCACCTGAGCAGCACCCCCAGACACTCCAGCCCTGAGGGCTCCCTGGCTAAGACACTTCCCATGTTTTCATTCCCCAGAAGCCCAGTCTGTTCTACTTCAGGGGCCAGGGTCCAAACACCTCAGCCCTGCTGGGACCCCTCTGCAGTCCCTGTGGGCACCCAGCCAGTGCTGCAGCATCACAGACACGTTAATGTGGGGAAAGACCCTGGGGTGGAGTCTAACCATCCTCCAGCACTGCAAGGACACCATTAACCCAAGTCCCCAAGTGCCACATCCACACAGTTTGTAATCCCCTCCGGGGACAGGGACTCCAAACCTCCCTGGGCAGCTGTGCCAGGCCTGGACAGCCCTTCTCCTGGAAGGAATTTCCCCAATACTCAACCTGAGCCTCCCCTGGCCCAGCCTGAGGCCGTTCCCTCTCCTCCTGTCCCTGTTCCCTGCGAGCAGAGCCCGACCCCCCCGACTGCCCCCTCCTGTCAGGGACTTGTGCAGAGCCACAAGGTCCCCCCTGAGCCTCCTTTGCTCCAGCCTGAGCCCCTTTCCCAGCTCCCTCAGCCGCTCCTGGGGCTCCAGCCCCTTCCCAGCTCCGTTCCCTTCCCCGACACGCTCCAGCCCCTCAGGGTCTGTCCTGGAGGTGCCCAGGACGGGCGGTGCCCCAGCAGTGCCAGCACAGGGGACAGAGCGCAGCCACAACCTGTCCTCCATTCCCCACAGCAGCCCGGGTGCCCTCACTGCCCACGCAGAAGGTTCCTGGGGTTTTGCTGGCTTTTTTCTTTAAAAATCAATCCCAATAAACTGCCCTGCTCTCTGTGCAGAGCTGCTGGAAGAGCCAGTCCTGGTCCTGCCCCAGGCAGCTCCAGCCCCGGCACTGCCCGCTGGGGACTCTGCTCCTGCCAGAGCCGACCCCTTCCCTGTCCCTGGCTCAGCTCACTCACACTGCTCCTGCTCAATTTGGCTTTCAGTGTGCTTCCACTCCAACAATATCTCCCCACACACCTCAGGGCAGAACGATGTAAAATTCACTAAATGGAACAGGAGCTCCTGGGCTTTTCTTACCGATTTTTCTTCTCCTTAATAAACCTTTGACTCACCGCACCCAGGACAGGAATGTTGCCATCTATCACTCTGCAAAAGTAAACCAGCTTTTCTGTTCCCACTCTGCAGCACGGTTCTGGTCCAGAGCTTTCCTTTTTCCTTCTTTCACAGTTTCAGGTCAAGGGCAACTGTGCTCAAGATGCACAGGCACGTTTTGAGCAATATTTATGAATTTGGAAAACAAGCTCCAAAAAGAGAGAATTGGGATGTCCTGACAGGTGCCCTGACACTTCAGCAGTATTTCGGATGCTGAAAAGTCTACCCATAATCACTCCCTCTCCTCAACCCATTTGGGGAAGACAGCAGGGTAAGGGAAGGAGAAGGTTCTTCCTCGGTCCAGGGTGACAATGGCTTTACTCCGGAGATTTGAAAGCCTCCAGGGCTGGAGGGGCCCCCCTCTCCAGGCCCCACCCTGGCTCAGCAAGCTCCTTTTGATGTGTAACTTGACCCTCCCAAACAGAAACCAGGTCTGCTGTCCCTTGTTCTGGGGACAGGGACAACAGGTGGGACTCCCAGCACGGATCGAGCTGAGGTTGTGGATCTGCTGCAGAACCTCCCTGTGCTCAGAACCACAGAATAATTAACGCTGGGAAAAACCTCCAGGATCATTGAGTCCAACCCTCCCCCCAGCACTGCCCAGGCCACCACTGACCCATGTCACAATCTTTGAACATTTCCAGGGATGGTGACTCCAAACCTCCCTGGGCAGCTGTGCCAGGCCTGGACAGCCCTTCTCCTGGAAGGAATTTCCCCAGTACCCAACCTGAGCCTCCCCTGGCCCAGCCTGAGGCCGTTCCCTCTCCTCCTGTCCCTGTTCCCTGCGAGCAGAGCCCGACCCCCCCGGCTGCCCCCTCCTGTCAGGGACTTGTGCAGAGCCACAAGGGCCCCCCTGAGCCTCCTTTTCTCCAGCCTGAGCCCCTTTCCCAGCTCCCTCAGCCGCTCCTGGGGCTCCAGCCCCTTCCATGCATCCGTTGGCTCAACACTGGTGTTCCTCCAGGTCCCCCTGAGGCGAAGCCCTGCCCTGAGTGTGCCTGTCCCCTCCCCAAACTCCCTGCCAAGCTGCTGAGGGTGTTTCAGTACCACCACCCCCGGGGCAGCTGATGTTTGACACAGTGCCAAAGGCACCCCACGAGTGAGGCTTCCCTGGAGCTGCTGCTCCAAATCAGCCACGTGAGGAGAACGAAGCCCTTGGGGGCCCACCCTGAGCTATTTTTCCACCCATTATCCAGCTGCAGGGACTGAGACAGAGCAGCTCTGCTCTGCTGACAGAAGGGTTTTGTGCCTGTCACATCCCGGATCCGTTGGATTCTCTTTGAGCACAGCCAGCCTAAACAATTGGGTTCCCAAAACGACAGCCAAGGCCAGGGCTCATCTTGCACGTTTTTATGGCTGTTCCATTCCATTCCTGCTGCTCACAGGCAGCTGGGAAGAGCAGAACCCTGGAGCTGTCCTGCCAAGCTGGCCAGCCCCGCCAGCACGCACAGCTGACCTTGGCAGAGTAAGCAGATCATCACACTCGGGCAATGAAACCCCCGGCCTTCTCCATAGTTACAGACACAGCATATCAAACTCCAGGGAATTCCTGTGGGAAGCAAAGGGCAGTGCTTTGCAGAGGTGCTGTGGAACTGCAGCTTCAGTCACAACCACAGCTACTGAATAATTCCTGAAAACCAAAATCCCCTGCTTGCTGCTGTTTCATTATTAATGAGACAAACACAGCCCAGAAGCTCCAGGGCTAACACAAAGCTGGCTATTAAGGCTGGCAGTGTATTTCCTATCACGTAAGAGGCTGATTGCTTTTGCTTCCTACCTGCCCTCACTTTTCCAGAGGAGCCAGGATCCCTCATCATCCAGGCTGGCTTTAACCACTGTGGAAGGCTCTGTGCACACCAAGGGAAAGGATTTGACAACTGCCAGGACGTAATGGAGGCAACTCCACTCCCTCCAGGCAGCAGCACATACTCAGTGGCTGAGACTCATTGCAGCAGACATTAAATGTGCCACAGCAGTTTCTTCTCGCCCATCTTCCTGATACCCTGAACCTCAGGCCTCCTTCCCAAAGGACCAGAACGTTCTCACCTGTGTTTGGAAGATGCCACTGCTGGTTATGCTCTAAAAGAATCAGGGCTGGGGACAGAGCAGAAGTTACCTTTGAACTGCTTGATCATGTTCTGGTGGTTCTCAATGGCCTCCTGCAGGATCACCTCAGGCTGGTCCATCTTCCAGCGCCACTCGGTGCCCACGGGGTTTGTGTGGTGTCTGAGGGAAGAGGGGACAGTCACTCACCGTCACTTGTAACCCACCTGCAGAAGTCACCTGCCACCTGCGGACTCTGGCAACATTCAAACAACTCCAACAACATTCAAAGCAACAAGAAATTCCCAGCAATTCCTGCCGCTGCAACCTCTGGAGGTCACCTCTGAACACCACTCTCACACCCCTCTCCTTCCAGGCTCTGGTCTCCCAGAAGGAAGAATGGACTTTGTGGATAATATTAAACTTTATACACCTATTTTGGAGCACGAGTGAAAGGTTTCTAAGCTAAAATAACGTCTGCAAAAACCTCTGGAAAGAAAGGGATACTGGTTCTGCCTCCTCACTGCCCACAGCTGCACAAAGCTCTGCAGAAGGGAGGTCCCAAGCCATTTTTAGCTCCATTCCAAAGGTACCAAGCATCACCCTGAGGACAGGATTTGTTTCCACCCCGATCTTTGTGCGGTGCTCTGGTACCAGGACAGAGGAGGGCAGGCTCCTCCAAACTCCCTGGAGAGCAGGATGCCTGTGTTGTACCAGGGATGCATTCCTGGTGGATCGGCATCATCTCTCAGATTTCAACCCCCTGAGCCAAGTAGATTGCAGGGGAAAATCACAGATCTTCCATCCGAGGAACAGCTGGTTTGGGAAGCCAACCCTGCCTGGAAAGGATCACTGTCCCCATTTTTGTTTTCTTGGAAGACAGCAAAAGCCAGCCCAGGTAAATCCACCTGGGCACCTGGAAGATCTATGGAGTTCCTCCCTGTTTCTCACTTTACTAGCATGACAGAATCATCCAGCCCTTAAATATCATCCTAAGGAAGTCAATGAAATCCTGTGTTTTCACCTCCTCGTTCTCCCTCCATCTTTTCCAGCTTCATCCCAAAATATGCTGCAGAAGTCCCTTCCCTTTTCCCCCACCACTCCCACAGCACAGCTCACTAAGAGCAGCACACTGGGCAGGGCCTTTCACAAGAGCTCTTGGATTAGCTCAGCTCTGGACAGGAACACAAGACCAAGCAAATACATTCCTGACACTCAGCTCTCCAGCCAGGTGACCTCTGCTTCCTGCACCCCTCTCCATCAGCCCTGAAGTCAGCCCTGGGGACAGCTGAGAGGTTACAGCTGCATTCAGCCTTCCAGCTAGACGGGATCAGGACAAGACTCCCAGCATTTAACTGAGGGAGAAAGGACAGGGAAGTACCTTCCCAGGATGAAGGGGCTGGTCCAGTCCTCACTGGAGACAAGCAAATGGCTCCCACTGACCTCTGGACAAGGTGGAATAGATTCAAACCAAAAGAGAGGAGGTTTGGGTTGGTTATCAGGAAAAAATTCCTCCCTGTGAGGGTGGGCAGGCCCTGGCACAGGGTGCCCAGAGAAGCCGTGGCTGCCCCTGGATCCCTGGCAGTGCCCAAGGCCAGGCTGGACGGGGCTTGGAGCAGCCTGGGACAGTGGGAGGTGTCCCTGCCCGTGGCAGGGGGTTGATCTTGATGACCTCTAAGGCCCCTCCCAACCCAAACCAGTCTGGGATTCTGAGGTTCTCCAAGTGAGAAACACCCACAGCTGCACCCTCTGACAGTGCTAAAACACAAACCCCAAACCCAGGGTGAATAAAATTAGCCTTTTGGCCCAAACATTTCTTCCTCCACTTCAAGAGCAAAGATTCAAACACTGCTCTCAAACTTTACCACCTCAAGGATCCTTTAAGCCTTTTCGAATTTCCCCTTTATTTCCCCATCTGGCAACACGGAAAGTTTTCTGAATGTCAGCTATAAAAGGCATTTATAAAACTCTTACATGTTTAACTGCAAAACTTGTACCTTGTATATTTAATAGGGCCAGCTGGCAGGAAATCAATAGGCTCTGGGTGCACCCTGGACAGCTATTAGTGTCCAACAGGCCCTGCATTCTTAACACATCCAACTGTTTCATAAACACACCAGGTCAAGTCTACAGAGCTGCTTATCTGGCAAAAAGGAGGTTCTCTGCTAAGAGGAGGACAAAGAAGCAATGCCTTGGGCTCAGGAGGTTGTTCCCCAGTCCCCAGCACAGACAGAACTCCAGCGCCACCTTCCCATTCCCCCCAGGCTCGGTGACCTCCCATCATCTGCCCCACTGGCTGCGCCAGTCTCGAGCAGGAATTTGTGTCGGGGATTCCTTCCCTCCTTCCCAAAATAACACCAGTAAAATGAAATCCCACCCAAACCCACACACAGCAGATAACCTTGGTTTTAGCAGAGATTCCAGGTGTGAAACAGGTTTGGTTTGCTCCTTCAGAGACACTTCAGTGGCACAGCCCCACAGACTGCACGGAACACGATGGGAAGCTCCTGCTGGCTCCCCTGGAATCTCCCCAGCCTGCCTCCCATCCAGCTTCCCCTGCAGTCTCAGCACACCTCTGATCCACCAGGATCATGGGACAGCATTCCCAGTGACCCTGGCAGGCCCTGGGAGCCCTGTGAAGGTGCAGCTCCCCAGGGGCTGTGATCTGCCTCCCCAGTCTTGGGGACTATTTTAATAAATCAGCTTTTGCTTTATCCATTCTGCAAAGGGTTATTAAGGAGCTCTGAGGGCAGATGCAGCTCAGGTATAAAATATCATTTACTGCAGCGATCGACTGCCCCAGGGTGATGCCTGGTGGGGAACAGGAAGGTGAGGAAGTGCTGGTGACAGTGACATGAGAGGACAGAGCACATCATTCCCAGGGAGGGCAGGAGCAGAATAAAAATCATAAGAGTTCAAGAAGCAGGCTCAGTGAACCCTGAGAGCCAGCAGGGGAGATCCCAGAGGAGAAGAGCTTAAGTGAAAAGAAGTTCAGGAGAATTGGCAGTTTTGGAAGCCCTATTAAGGCAGAAGTGCAAACTGCAGCAATAAAAAGCAGAGCTAGAACAACAAAATCAATCCGCTCTTCTGCAGCCTCGTGAGCCTCCAGCCGCGAACAAAAGGAGGAGCACAAAAACACAGGGGCATCGGCACAAAGGGGAAGGCAAAACATCAGACACGACCACGAAAGGACACGCGAAAGAGATCCCAAGGGCTTCCCTGGAATGACGGGAGGAGGAAGAGGGAGACCACAAAAAAGGCTTGGCCAGTGCACAAGCCAACCGTGTTTGATGTTCCTGCTGGTACAGCCTGAACCTGGCTGTGCCTTCTCTCCTGCACCTCCTGAGCCACAGGAGCAGCCCAGACTGGGCTGGGAAGAGACCAGGACCGAGATGCTGAACCCGAACAAAATGCTTTCCCTAGGATGGGTAACGTCACCCTAGAGCAGGCTGGATAAACGGGCTGACAGGACCCGAGGGCGCCGGGGTGCCTTAGACTGGATATCAAGGGAAATTCCTTCATGGAAATGGTGGTCACAGGGCAGTGGTGAAGCGACCACCCCTGGAGGGTTTTAAAAGCCTTGTGGATTCGCACTTGAGGACGTGGTCAGTGGTGGCCTTGGCAGTGCTGCGGGAACAGTTGGGCTTGATGATCTTAGAGGGCTTTTCCAGCCAAAGGAGTTCTGTGATTCTCTTCCCACTGAAACCTCAAAGATGGAAGATGCCCCACACGCTGAAAAACTCCATCCCAGCTCTAAGATGCTCCCTTTTCTAAGAGCAGAGTCTCCTGAGAGGCAGGTGATGCTCAGTGTTCCGTGCTTGTGTCCACCCATTCGACCCACCCCACCCCATCCCACCCCATCCCATCCCAACCCTGCTCAGCACAGCTTCCCAGACTATTCCAAAACTCACTTGGATGCCAAAACGTGCAAATTAACTTTCAAAGCCCCCAGTCACTGCCCCACATCAGTGACTGCTGGACCAGGCACCAACCCTGCAGGGACGACCAAGGCCCAGCGTGGACATTTCACAGCCCACAATCTGTTTATATTCACTACTGAGGCCATAAATTTGGGAGCTGATTGTAACAAGTAGCAGAACCTTCAAGAAGTCCAAGTCCAGAAGAACACAAAGTGCTATAAAATGAAAATCAGAGATTCCAACCCCACACATGAACATTTTCTCCTAGAAATGCCTCAGATGACAGAGCTGGCAGAGAAGCACATAAAGGCACCAAGACTCTTTTTTTTACCAGTCATGGGCATGAACTGGGCACGTTCTCTGATGAGCTGTGCCTCGCCCCATTTATTTGGTTATTTCAAGAGCTCCTGGCAGACAGACGGGCCCAAAGCTCAACAAACCAGTGAAGAACCCCGTGTGAGGGATGAACCTTGGTCACAACAGATCCCTCCTGGGAACAAAACCGTAACCAAACTGAAACCCTGGGAGGAAAGAGCAGCAGCTGAGCAGAACCAGCACTGGTGGCTGGACATGCACCGAGACTCTCAGAGCTTTCAAGCTCAGCTTCCAGGTGTTACAAACCTGCACTGTCCACTCGTTTGGTATCAATACTCCCCATTTCCCTGAAGAATTTACCCTATGGAATCAAGTTAGTTACTGAGGAGAAGCTTTTGTTTTCATCTGTTTTCAGTTTCTTCTTAATTTTTTAAAGACCTTAAGTACTTCTCCTGTGAGAGATTATTAATTTTTAATCTCTGTATCTTGCAGGGCTTACTGTGATGCCTGGCTTTTGGCCACCCACAGATTTAGTGTCTGAACACAACTTCAGCTGCTGTCTACAAGCAAAACCTGAAACCTTCAAGCACAGGTACAAACATTAAAGTTACAGCAGAAGAAATACGAGCCAATTTCTTCACAGGATATTTCACTCTGTCTGGTTTGCCTCCTCCTCAGATGCAAAAGTAATACACCCTATTAATTTAAATCTTATTTAGCTGTTCCATCTCTCCACGATAATTGATTGGGCTTTGGACACCGAGCCAAAAACCCTCATCAAATCAGGTCTGCCTGGTGCCTGTGCTGCAGGGAGGTGTCACAGAGCTCCGAACCCACACTTGCTCTAATTGATTAAAAGATTTGGTCACTTGCACATTTCCATTTAGGCAATTAAGCTAAAGAGACACAGCCCCAGTGAGAGCAGCTGGGAGCGGGGATGGAGAGTGCCAGGCCCCCTTGGAGGACAGGATGATGACTGGGGATGCTGCAGTAACTGAGGTGTGGGGTGTCCCCCTCAATGCTTTTGATGAACAGCCTCAGTGCTGCCTGGAGGGGACACCAAACAATCCACCCTGGAGAACCATGGAATATCCTGAGCTGGAAGGGACCACAGGGATCATCCAGTGCAGCCCCTGGCCCTGCACAGACACCCCAACAACCCCACCCCGGGCATCCCTGGCAGCGCTGTCCAAACGCTCCTGGAGCTCTGGCAGCCTCGGGGCCGTGCCCATTCCCTGGGGAGCCCGGGCAGTGCCCAGCACCCTCTGGGGGAAGAATCTTTCCCTGAGCTCCAGCTTGACCCTCCCTGGCACAGCTCCAGCCCTTCCCATCTCCCAAGCTGCTTTTCCTGTCCCCACAAAAGCTGCCACACAATCCTGTATCCCCAACCTCTCTGAAGGGCACAGGCAGGGAAGCACGAGCCAGTGAGGGGCCCCTGTGGCAGCTGTGACAGCTCCCAGGGACAAGGGGAAGAAGGAAAGCATCCAGTGCAGAGTGAAGCCACATCTCTGACAGTGACTCCTAATTTTCTGAGGGTGTTTGGATACCGGCTCCACCCATGAGCTCAGTGGAAGGTGTCCTGCCCACAGCAGGGGTTGGAACTGATGCCCTTTAAGGCCCCAACCCAAACCATCCCAGGATTCCATCATTACTGGTCTGGGGCCAAAATGTGTCAGCGAGGACCAGCCAACTCCAGTAACATCCAATTCTCAGGGAAAGCAGATGAACTGCAGCATTTCCTGCCAAAGTGAGGAAGAGAAAATAAACAGGCTCCTTGGCCTTTCCTTCAGCCATCCTGGGAGAGCTCGCTGGTTGTGCAGTTGGAAACACTGACAGAGTCTCCAAATGTCAAAATCCTGAAAGAAGAGATCAAGAAAGAATCCCAGCAGCCTTATCTGCAAGGCAGCATGCAGAGCTGCACGAGGAGCCCAGCACAAAACCCGTGTGAAAAACATTGTGCCAGCAGCAGATCAGAACTGGTGCTTCACACGTCTGCAGCAGCACAGATGGCACCGGCTGCTCAGGAGCTGCCTTGTTTACCCTGCCCAGCCACCAGGGCCTGCAGCTCCACTTCAGCCTCACGTGCTCAACAACCTGCAAGGCGTGGGGGGTTAAAACAGAGTATAGATAGGCCTGACTGCAGGGTTTGGGAGCTGGGCTGGCACAGGATCAGCAGCGATTGGGTGTGGGAAGGAGGGAGGGAAGATCCCTTTCACAGCCACATGAAGGCTGCAGCAGCCCAGGCATAGGAGCTGGAAAAGTCACCAAAAAGAAACCTTTTTAAGTCAAGCTTAAGGGCCTGGGATGAGCCTCAAACTGAGCCTTACATCTTCCAACTTAAACCTTCCAGTTTCCAGTTTCTTAAACCTTCCAGTTTTCTTCAGAAAGCTGTCTTCAGCTTTCTGAAGACAGCCAGCTGCATTCCACATGGGAGAGTCCAACACCTGCCACCCACCTCCCCACGGGAGGGAAATAAATGAATCAACGCTGAAGCTCTGAGCACAGTGCCCTGGGAAGCTGTTTCCTTGCGTCCAGGTTGCAGCCATCAGGAAAATCAGCACTGTGGCACTCGCTCTCATCAGGCTGCCGCTGGCAGATCCCTCCGCAGTGACAGTTGACAGTGACAGGATGATGAGTTACAGACACACGGGACGGTGCCAGCTTCTCTGGGTCTCTGCACTAATGGACTGATTTATCAATTATTGATAAATCTGTACTATCCCATTTATCAGTTTCTGCACTCTCCAGTTCACACTTGCTGGACTTCTCTGATTCAGCCTATTCCACATCCAGGCTGCTGCTGCTGCTGCCACAAAATCCTGAGTGAGGGCATTTGGAAGAGAAACTGGGAAATGCTCTGTGGAGCAGTGCTGGGAACACAGCCCCCCATCCTGACCATGCTCCTGTTTAGGATGTACCCTGTGTGTGGGGACAGAGGGACAATCACAGGCAGGGCCACGTCCCTCCCAGCACAGCCCCACTGCAGGACCCAACGCACCCCCACGTGGAAACAGACAGGAGCAGAAGGCTTTCCTTCCCAGTCACTGCCTGCTCTGAAGCAAAGCAGAAGCTGCATATTAAATGTGCCATTTGCTGCCTCCTTCCCAGCCAGGATACGAGGAAAGCCCACCCAGAGCACAACGAACACTTTGGAAGAGACTCCCAAATGCAAAGCCCACAGGGTGTCCGGTGTCCAGTGCTCACGTTTAACATGGGACACAGCTTTCAAGGGCCCTCGGAGTTAGGGCAGCCCTCTAAATGCTCCCATGAAATATCCGTGTTATTAAAACCCGAGGACTGTGAAAGACAGAAAGGGGCACTCAGAGGAATCCAGCTGTTTTTGCAAGGAAATGTTATCACAGAATCCCAGAATGGTTTGGGTGGGAAGGGACCTTCAAGCCCATCACACTCCACCCCCTGCCATGGCAGGGACACCTTCCGCTATCCCAGGCTGCTCAGGGATTACTCACTGGGATGCTGGACACCCAGGCTGGGAGATGGAATGGGTGTTGCTGGCAGCCTGGGGGAAGGCACAAGTCCCAGAGGAAGTACAGCTCCCATGGGATGATTTAGCAGGGTGGAAAACAAAAGAGCTCAAAGCACAACCTCGCTGTCCTCCCACTCCGGGCGCTCTCACGTCACCGCTGGCATTTCTGCTGAGCCTCAGCCTCTCTTCCCAATCCCACCCTGCACTCCCCCAGCCTGGCACACACCTCCCTTGGAAGCCCAGGCAGGAGTGAGTGAGGAGTGCTGGAGCAGCTCGATCCAGCACAGCTCCTTTCCCTCAGGAATTAACCCCAAAGTCCATCCTCTGAGAAAAGAGGATACTCTCCTGACCAAAATGGGGGGTCATTGAGTTGAGGCCAGGTTGTCCAGCCTGGAGAAAAGGAGGCTCAGGGGGGCCCTTGTGGCTCTGCACAACTCCCTGACAGGAGGGGGCAGCCGGGGGGGTCGGGCTCTGCTCGCAGGGAACAGGGACAGGAGGAGAGGGAACGGCCTCAGGCTGGGCCAGGGGAGGCTCAGGTTGGGCACCAGGAGGAATTTCCCCATGGAAAGGGTGGCCAGGCCTTGGCAGGGGCTGCCCAGGGAGGTTTGGAGTCCCCATCCCTGGAGGTGCCCAAGGAAGGCCTGGACATGGCACTCAGAGCTCTGGGCTGGGGATAAGGGGGGACTGGGCACAGCTTGGACTCGATGACCCTGGAGGGCTTCTCCAGCCTCAGGGATTCTGGGATTTATCAGCTGCTGTTTTAGAAGGCAACAGTTACTGAGTCACCACTTTTCACTCGGTCAGAGCAGTGGAGTTGGTGGGGGTGAAGGTAACACGATAATGGCCCAATTTCCAAAGACACTCCCAGCCCACCTCCCCAGAGCACAGCTGGCTCAGGGACAGCTGCCTGTGTCCCACAGGGCCCCCAGCCCGGGGCCACAGCCCGCGGGTGCCTTACCTCCAGCAGAAGACACACTTGTTGGCACAGGCCAGGCTGGGGGTGGCCTCCATGCAGCGGTGGCTCTCGATGCCATAGAAGGTGTGCTTGTAGCAGCCCCCGCGGCCCCGCAGCATCGACTGAGGCAGGAGACACACACCACGAGAGTTAGAAACCCACCTGGGACCAGACTGAGGGCAGGGAAACACACACACACCCACCAGCAGAGTTAGAAACCCACCTGGGACCAGACTGAGGGCAGGGAAACACACACACACCCACCAGCAGAGTTAGAAACCCACCTGGGACCAGACTGAGGGCAGGGAAACACACAGACACACACCAGCAGAGTTAAAACTCCCCATTTGGAACCAAACTGAGGGCACACACACACACAGACACCAGGAGAGTTAAAACTCCCCATCAGGAGCCAAACTGAGGGCACAGCCGTGGATCTGCTCCCTTCAGCCACCTGTGACTTCAGTTCCAAGTCCAGCAATGCCCCGAGCAGGGCTGAGGGACACCAGTGCCACCTGCCCCGAGAAATCCCCAGCTCACTATAAGAAGTGACTCTTTACATGACCCTTGCAGCCAAACTGCATTCAGGAGGTCAGACTCACCACTGTGTTAGAGCAGAAAGAACTTTAAGCTACTCAATCCCTTCTCACAGACCCCAGCACAACAACAGGCTCTCCTGGAGCTTTTCAGACCCAGCCCATGGAAAGCAGGTGAAGCCCCTTGAGCTGCAGGAAGCGCTCCTGGACAAGCTCACTCAGGAGTAACAAGGATCCATTTCCAGGCTGCCCTACTGAACACTCCACTCCTTTCATTTATCTGGCAGAGTATTTCTTGCAGCACTAAATTAAATAAATGTCCTGACCTTACAAAGCCTCATTCACAGCCGGCAGTGGCTCCAGCAGGATGCTGCACTTCCCCTCCCAGCACAGCCACAGCAGCTTTCCCAACAGGATTCAACTCCTATTTGTCATGCAGGCTGCTTGCAGGAAAGGCTGTCTTTCATTAGCTCAGTTAAATAATAATAAATGAGAAAGAAACTTTACTACTCTCAAGAGAAAATCTGAAATATAACACGGCAGCTTTTAATCTGCCTTCCTCTTCCTGGAGACTCCTGGTAATCCAGCAGAAAGGAGCAGCAGGGAAAAATCTACAGATAACCCCTAACTGGTAGTACAGGTGGAAGATTAAATGACACAGAAAATGCTGTTTATTCTACCCATTCTTTAAATGACAGAGACTTCAGGAGATTCACAAATTCAGGAGAGGAAGTTGTATTTGGCTTTTCCTAAGGCAAATAAACAGACTCTTCCTAAAATGTACAGGGTTTCCGCTTTTTTCTGGAATTTGACAGAACCCAGTCTTTTCCATCTGAGATATCCCTGTGAAACTCTACTTAATACTGATCCTGCCAGCCCTGCTCCTGCTTTCCACGGACACAAATCTCCACAAAGGCTCCTGAAGACTCTCACACACTGGTGTGAACCTGAGGCAAAGCCACTGCCTGGAACCAATTTCAGCTCAATTTATTAGAAGACTTTACATTCAATTCCTGCTTAAGCTAAAAATAGTGTGGGCCCATCTAAGCACACAGAGCTGCTATTTATTTTGTGAAATGGCTTTACAGTGCTGCATTAAAGCCTGGCTCTTTCATAAAAATATATTCTCTGGCTTTCTCAGTCACAACATTGAAGTTTGGCAAGTTTTCCTTTAAACATTTTGTGATCGTGTCTGACACCAAAAATGCTATCAGAGAGAAATGGTTGTAAGAGTGACCAGCAGAGCAGCAGTGGGATCAGTGCATCCCACAAGCACTCCTGACAGCCCGGGATGGGCTCTTTATGCTGCTCAGGAGAACAAGGTTCGTGATGGAACAGTTCATTGGCACCAGGCATTGCAATGAAAATTCTCTGCAGCCCACCCTGGGGACAGCATCCTAAGGGCTCTTTCAGAAATAAACAAAGTTAATCATGCAGCAAAGTAGAGCTCAGAGAGCAAGGACTGATCACTGCCACAGCACGGGAATTAGAGATGTGCTGGCATGTTAATGAGGTGCTGATTCCAGAGGTTCCCATCCAGGGATGCTCAAGGGTGCAGGATGGTGCATCATGGTGGGTGAAGGGGCTGGAGCCCCAGGAGCGGCTGAGGGAGCTGGGAAAGGGGCTCAGCCTGGAGAAAAGGAGGCTCAGGGGGGACCTTGTGGCTCTGCACAAGTCCCTGACAGGAGGGGGCAGCCGGGGGGGTCGGGCTCTGCTCGCAGGGAACAGGGACAGGAGGAGAGGGAACGGCCTCAGGCTGGGCCAGGGAGGCTCGGGTTGGGGACTGGGGGAATTTCTTCACTGAAAGGGTGGCCAGACCTGGCACAGCCGCCCAGAGCAGGGGTGAGTCCCTGTCCCTGGAGGGGTTTAACAGCCCTGTGGATGTGGCACTTGGGGACGTGGGTCAGTGGTGGCCTTGGCAGCGCTGGGGGAATGTTTGGACTCGATGATCTCAGAGGGCTTTTCCATCCTTACTGGTTCTCTGATCAGTGCTGCTCCCCAAATGTACAACATTAGAGATCAACTCTCAGCTTGTGAGTTCCAGAGGGACCTGCCCAGGACAGCTGAAACCACACCCACCCTGGAGAGGCTGCACTTAGTTCTCCACGGCTCTGTGCCTCTGCTGGGAACGTTTTTAAGTCTGCAAAGTGCTTGAAAAGCGACTGAGTTCCAGAGCCTCCAGGAGACAAGTGCAGGGCTGGGAGGAGGCCGTGTCACACAGGTGGCTCACACACACAGGTAGTGCCCACAGCCACAGCCACACTCGCTCCCACAGAGCAGCTACATCCTTAACAGCAGCTACATCATTAGCAGTTACACCATTAATAGTTACATCATTAACAACAGCTACATCATTAATAGTTACATCATTAACAACACTCACGTCACTGACAACAGTTACATCATTAACACTTACATCATTAACTCTTACATCATTAACTCTTACATCATTAACAACACCTCACCGTGGAAATCTGATCTGGGAAACGCTGAGGACCAGGGGAGCCCTGATTATCCTAAGCCAGCCCCAGGACAGGGGGTTCAGCCAGCCCCGTGTGCCTGCTCAGGGGTGACAGTGGCTGTGTTACCCCCGCTCCACAACCTCACACTGGGGTACAACCTTCCCACTTCTCCCTGCTGCGGATTTCAGGAGGCAGGAGATGTTTCAGCAGAACAACAGGAAAAACCAGAAAAGGATGTTCCCAGCTCTGGGCCACAATTGTACTCTCACTCTTTGCAGAGGGATTTTAATAGCTGGAAATGCAAGGTTACAGCTTGAAAGATGGAATTCGGGTTTGTGCAAATAATAGCACATTTTAAATGCTATTTCATCAGGAAATTGGAATACCTGCGTAAGTCTCTAGCTTTGTTTTTATTTATGAAATGAGAAAAGGAAACAGAGCATACCTTTGTCCACCGGCAGAGCTTCACCCCAGAATGGCTCCCAATGAGTTTGTAACCTGAAAACAAAGCAAAAATCATCAAACTATTGAGTTTAGCCTGCAAGAATTGATCCACTAAACATACCAGTTAGTACCTAAAATGATTAACACCATGGCCTCAATGCTGCTCTTCCCCACGGGCCCCAAGGTGACACCACCAACAATGGCAGTGCCACCCCAGGGACTTCAGCCAACTGGAAATGGTTTCTTTTAGTGGGACCTTTACTGATATTGCTGAATCTGGCTTGAATCAGGGTGCCCAGGACACTCCTGCATGGACAGGACGGCAGAGCCTGTCCAACCCAGGCTGTGGGACAGCTCCCAGACCCCAAGGAGCACGACAGGGAACCAGAAGCATCTCCCTGGCCCCAAGCCATGACCCCAGAACAGCCAGGATCCCTGTCCAGCCTGGAGGACAGGAGCTGATTTCCAGGGCAGCCAGGAGGGGAACACAAGCAGGGCTCAGCCTGAACCCCACCTGAGCATCAGCAGCTCCACCCCACTGCTTCTGGGGCAGCCACAGTGGGGGAGCTGCTCCTCCACGCCCAAAGGAAAGCTGAGCTCAGATCACCTCCTCACTGCCAGCCAAGATCAACACAATTCCATTCCAGTGGGTCCAGGAGGACTAACTGCACAACGTTCGTTAAGCACTAAGTGCTATTATTACCCAAACTGCTCGAATGGGGTTATATTCATTCCTCTTCGAGAGAAGTGCTTAGAGGCCCATATGTCTGAAGGATTAAAAGTCCCTTCAAATCAGCAGAAAAATAAGAGGGATTTGAGACGCCTCACTGTGTCCCTCACAGTGGCGTTCGTACGTCACCGGCCTGGCTGTCCCCAAACTCAGCACATCTCAGCTGCCTACTGCAGGCTGCTGCTCTTATTAACGCCTTCAAGGGAAGGAAAAACATCAAATTTTAGCTATCAAGTCTTCTTCCTGCCAACCAGCACGAACTTAACAGGGGAAAGGCCTTCAGCTCAGCAAACTGGCCTTCAGCTCCTCCACAGAGCAGCAGCACAACCGCCCTGCCCTGCTCGTCTGTCCCCGAGCAGCTGTGGCACAGCACGGTCCCAGCGAGAGCATCCCAAAGTCCCCACACCTGCAAGGACACCAAGCCAGCCAGGAATTCCAGCAGCAGCAGATGCCACACCAGCTGCAGAGGCAGAAATGGAACTGTGTGCACACAGACAGGGCTAACAGGGAATCAGACAGTGCTCTGCTCCTGCCACTCCCACCTGGCAGGGACCTGCCAGGCTCCTCTGCCCGCTCCACCTCATGTGTTTGATCCATTTCCTCACGCTGGAATGTACAGGCAGAGTGACCTCTGCTGCAGGGAGGCTGGAGAGGGGCTTTGGACAAGGGCCTGGAGGGACAGGACATAGGAAATGGCTTCCCACTGCCAGAGGGCAGGGATGGATGGGATACTGGGAAGGAATTGTTCCCTGTGAGGGTGGGCAAGCCCTGGCACAGGGTGCCCAGAGCAGCTGTGGCTGCCCCTGGATCCCTGGCAGTGCCCAAGGCCAGGCTGGACGGGGCTTGGAGCACCCTGGGACAGTGGAAGGCGTCCCTGCCCTGTCCCTTTAAGGTCCCTTGCAGCCCAAACCGTTCTGGGATTCTGTGACAGCCCTTCTAAGACAGTCCCCAGAGCCACACGCAGTCCTGGGACACCTTTACCTCAGACTGCCTGAGACCCAGCAGATCCTGGTGCAGTTCTAGGGGCACAGCCACACACACAGCTGGAGGTGGCTGGAACCCAACATCTCCCTGCCCTGGCTCTGTCCTGCCTCCTTCTGCAGCTTTTCTTTGCAAACAGCTTGTCCAGCTAGGTCTAATCTCAGCTGAGACCTCCCTGCCCTGCTAAATGTGTGTCCTTACAGGATTTGTGGCTGAGAGCTGAAAAGGTGCTGCATTCTTCCTCTAACACAGCTGTCCAAGGCACACTCTGCTGCTGTCACCCAGCACAGCCCCTGCCTTGTTTTCCCCATTTCTCCAAACCCAGCACCAGCGTCCCTGTAAGATTATCCTCTCCCAGATCACTTGTCAGGAGCAGTAACATGGCTGCTTTCAAATGGGTTTTGGAGAAAAATTACACCGGAAATAGGACATGCCCACCCAGATCTGCTACTGAATTGTCTGAGGGAAGAGAGGAAGCAGCTAAACTGAGCAAGGTGCCAAGCTCCAGAGCTGCAGCATTTTATCTTAAGTTCTTTAAATCAACTTCTACCACATGGAGCACCCACAGCTTCCTTTAAAGGCCAAGAAAATGGTACATGTTCAACATCAAAGCAGTGTTACAAACTCCAGCCAGCTTTGGGGATGGGAAGGGGGTTACTCATCTCTGTGACTGCCAGCAGTCCCAGCTGTGGTGACAGGAGGGACCAGCAGAGATGTGCAGAACTCCTGAAGCCACAGAACTGGGGTCCTTCACCGTGTGGGGAACTGGGAGAAGGTGTGGTCACCCTGCCCTGGGTGCTGGCCATGCCATGCTTTTGACACTTGGGAATGAGAGAAAATGCCAGAGACCAAGGCTGGACACTTTCCCCACCCCTGCTGCGGCTGAGCAGAGACACCACAACACTGCACAGCCTTTCTTCCACTGCTGGGAAGGAGGCAGCAGGGCAGTTCAGGCTAAAAGAAAGGGTAAAACGTTAAGCAAGAAACCGGGAGTGTCCCAGAATCACAGAACTGTTCTGGCTGGGAAATCCCTCTGAGATCATCCAGCCCAACCCTTCCCCAGCACTCACCCTTGTCCCCAAGCGCCACATCCACAGGGCTGTTAAACCCCTCCAGGGATGGGGACTCCACCCCTGCCCTGGGCAGCTGTGCCAGGCCTGGACAGCCCTTTCCAGGAAGAAATTTCCCCAATACCCAACCTGAGCCTCCCCTGGCCCAGCCTGAGGCCGTTCCCTCTCCTCCTGTCCCTGTTCCCTGCGAGCAGAGCCCGACCCCCCGGCTGCCCCCTCCTGTCAGGGACTTGTGCAGAGCCACAAGGGCCCCCCTGAGCCTCCTTTTCTCCAGGCTGAGCCCCTTTCCCAGCTCCCTCAGCCGCTCCTGGGGCTCCAGCCCCTTCCCAGCTCCCTTCCCTGCCCTGGACTCACTCCAGCCCCTCAATGTCCTCTCTGTAGTGAGGGCCCAAATGTGACCCCAGGATTGGGGTGTGACCTCAGCAGTGCCAGCACAGGGGACAGGCACATCCTTACTGCAAAGTTTCAAACTCAACATGTGAAAAACTGTGATCAAAGCCAGCCTGAGGGTCTCCAGCCCTGTTCCCACACCGAGCTCCTGCTGAGCCTCCCTTCTGGAAGCTCAGGCCAGCTCCACTCTTCCATCAGCTTTGCCATCATGTCCCTGTGGCTCTGCCAAGGCCAGGTGTGCTTGAATCCAATCCTCCTGATGGCCCCAGGTCCGGGGCTGTGGATGCCAGGACTCCACATTCCCTCCTTTGCTCTGAAGGGCCGGGACTCGTGAGCAGTAACTCTAAGTGGATATTTGGATCCAGCACCTTCCAAACAATCCAGTGTTTGATGGACCTGCTGCTGCCCATCCCTGTGTGCCTTCAGACACTAAAGCTGAACAAACCAACCTATTTGTTATTCCCACAGTCTAATATGCAAAGGATTCCTTCAATTATAAGCAGGCTCACAGTAATCAGCTCAGCTCCCCACGAAAGGACAGGAACATCTCATCTGAAGGCGGTATGAGTTGATCCTGCTCTAGATGATAAATTTTAGATGACCCAGAAGCTTGCCGAACTTCACTGGAATTAAGTGTCACTTTCATAGACATGAATTAAGCTTTTAAACAACCTTTGGGGTGGAAGGAGTGTTATCAGGCAGTAACACCAGGCTGAGAATCACGTGGTGATTGCTCACCCTGACAGGCCAACGGGAGTTTAATAGAGCACAGAGGGATTGGAGCTGCAGAGATGGCCAAAGTCACAGCTCCGGATTGCTCCAGAGGCTGGGGCAAGACCGTGCTCAGCTCTTTGGAACCACATTGCACCATTTCCACTCCATCCTGGAAATAGCATCTAAAAGTCCTTCCTCTGAAACTCAAAAGACTCATGGAGGGACCCAGCTGAGCCCTCAGCACTGAGCCAGGACACTGCTGTCTGTATTCCCAGGGCACATTCCAGGACATCCAGGTACTCTGGGTGTGGTTTGCCAGTTTACCAGTGCCAGACACACATCCAGTCTTTCCAGGCTCCTCGAGGTGGATGAATTATGTCCATAACTGAATAATTCTGTTATTTCTGAGAGCAGAGCAGATCAGCTGAATTTCTACAAGCACAACTGTCCCTATCAGGAGCTGTGTCACGCCACCTGCACACTCCGAACAGCTCCTCTCAGAGCCGTGCTGAGCAGCCCTCAAGGATCGCTGACTATCCCCAGGTGGCAAAATGTCCAGAACAAATCCCACAGACACAGAATCCCTGAGGTTAGAAAGGACCCCCAAGGCCATCGAGTCCAANAAACCGTTCTGGGATTCTGTGACAGCCCTTCTAAGACAGTCCCCAGAGCCACACGCAGTCCTGGGACACCTTTACCTCAGACTGCCTGAGACCCAGCAGATCCTGGTGCAGTTCCAGGGGCACAGCCACACACACAGCTGGAGGTGGCTGGAACCCAACATCTCCCTGCCCTGGCTCTGTCCTGCCTCCTTCTGCAGCTTTTCTTTGCAAACAGCTTGTCCAGCTAGGTCTAATCTCAGCTGAGACCTCCCTGCCCTGCTAAATGTGTGTCCTTACAGGATTTGTGGCTGAGAGCTGAAAAGGTGCTGCATTCTTCCTCTAACACAGCTGTCCAAGGCACACTCTGCTGCTGTCACCCAGCACAGCCCCTGCCTTGTTTTCCCCATTTCTCCAAACCCAGCACCAGCGTCCCTGTAAGATTATCCTCTCCCAGATCACTTGTCAGGAGCAGTAACATGGCTGCTTTCAAATGGGTTTTGGAGAAAAATTACACCGGAAATAGGACATGCCCACCCAGATCTGCTACTGAATTGTCTGAGGGAAGAGAGGAAGCAGCTAAACTGAGCAAGGTGCCAAGCTCCAGAGCTGCAGCATTTTATCTTAAGTTCTTTAAATCAACTTCTACCACATGGAGCACCCACAGCTTCCTTTAAAGGCCAAGAAAATGGTACATGTTCAACATCAAAGCAGTGTTACAAACTCCAGCCAGCTTTGGGGATGGGAAGGGGGTTACTCATCTCTGTGACTGCCAGCAGTCCCAGCTGTGGTGACAGGAGGGACCAGCAGAGATGTGCAGAACTCCTGAAGCCACAGAACTGGGGTCCTTCACCGTGTGGGGAACTGGGAGAAGGTGTGGTCACCCTGCCCTGGGTGCTGGCCATGCCATGCTTTTGACACTTGGGAATGAGAGAAAATGCCAGAGACCAAGGCTGGACACTTTCCCCACCCCTGCTGCGGCTGAGCAGAGACACCACAACACTGCACAGCCTTTCTTCCACTGCTGGGAAGGAGGCAGCAGGGCAGTTCAGGCTAAAAGAAAGGGTAAAACGTTAAGCAAGAAACCGGGAGTGTCCCAGAATCACAGAACTGTTCTGGCTGGGAAATCCCTCTGAGATCATCCAGCCCAACCCTTCCCCAGCACTCACCCTTGTCCCCAAGCGCCACATCCACAGGGCTGTTAAACCCCTCCAGGGATGGGGACTCCACCCCTGCCCTGGGCAGCTGTGCCAGGCCTGGACAGCCCTTTCCAGGAAGAAATTTCCCTAATATCCAACCTGAGCCTCCCCTGGCCCAGCCTGAGGCCGTTCCCTCTCCTCCTGTCCCTGTTCCCTGCGAGCAGAGCCCGACCCCCCCGGCTGCCCCCTCCTGTCAGGGACTTGTGCAGAGCCACAAGGGCCCCCCTGAGCCTCCTTTTCTCCAGGCTGAGCCCCTTTCCCAGCTCCCTCAGCCGCTCCTGGGGCTCCAGCCCCTTCCCAGCTCCGTTCCCTGCCCTGGACTCGCTCCAGCCCCTCAGGGTCTGTCCTGTCCTGAGGGGCCCAGGACTGCCCCAGGACTGGAGGTGCCCCAGCAGTGCCGGCACAGGGGACAATCCCTGCCTGGTTGACACCTCCCAGTTCAGATCTCTGCACCACTAAAAGTTTGCTTTGACCCAAGACTTTGGGTCAAAAAAGATTCACTTCTGGAAGAATGAAGGAGATCAGTGGTTGACAAAGCCCCAAAACCCACAAGAAGACCCAGCCATCCTTCTCCAGGAGCGCAGGCACCGGGAGCTTGGGAAAGCCTCTCCGAGGCCACACTGTGCCTCACGAACTCTGCTGGCTTCCGCAGGGCTGCTCTGAGGGGAGCGAAGCATAGCTGACACCTCCGCGGGGCCATCCAGCACACTCCTGGAATAAAAGCCTCTGCTTTGGGGCAGTGATTATCTGCTGGAGCTGCAGCTCAGGGCAGCCTCACACTAGCGGAAAGTTTACAGGGAAAAAATTCCCAGTTTCCTGCGGTTCTGAACAAGCGCAGTTGAACAGGGCCAGAGCTGAAGGTCGGTAACACAGCAGGATCCATCCCCAACACCTTTAAGGACCATTTTCCACATTGAAACACAACTGCTGTGCTTGAGTCACCANACCACCACCAAGAAATGCCATTGGTGTTCAGATTATATCAGTATTTTACACAAATTTAGAAAGAAGGGGACCCTGGGAAGTGGAATTTTTCAGATTGCCCAAGCACGACAAGAGACACCTCCAGGTTCATTCCTGGAACTGCTCAACCTTGAAGAAATTCTTGCCAGGTCCGCCAAGACGTATTTTAGATGCTCTCCTTGTTTGAAAAAAGACTCTTAAAAAGTACAAAAGGCTCTGATTGGGGAAGGATTTCTCCCATGAGCCCAAAGCAGGAGTGGGGACAGGGGCAGGGGTTGCAGACTGTCCCTTGTTAGCACAAACCCTGTCCCTCCCAAAGGGATGGGAAGTTTGGCCCCTCAGCTGCCTCAGATCCATCTCACTGTACCCAACATGAATGTCTTGAACACTTCTAACACACAGTCAAAGCCTCCTGGGGGCACTGAAAGGGATCCAGCTGCTGCACAGGCAACCCAGAGCCAGCCTAGAGCCAGCAAAATGAGACTGGCAAAGTTCAGGGGTGGGAATGCCAGGAGCTACAACAAATTCCAGCCTCAACAGCTGATCATCAAACACCTAAAGGATTCCCAAAACCTGGCTTTTCCCTTCGACCCAGATGTCTCTTGCAATCCAAGAGCACCTTTCCCTCAGAAGCACAGGAATATAAAACCTCCCACATCCACAGGCTACGATGCCTTTGACAGAACAGCCTCGGATACTCTCACCTGCATCAACCAGAGAAAAAGCAGCAGCAGAGCCTTCAGTATCTGGCCCCTTTGTCCAAAAGCACCCCCAAGCCAGAGCATTCTCTGGCAGGGTGTTTGCCACAAGTGTGTCCCACCGGTGACCTCCAGCAGTGTCAGCCAAGCACAGCTTAGGGAAGGGAGGCCATGGGCACGGCCAGCGTGGCAGCTCACCCCAAAAAATCCACCCCCAGATGCCTGCAGGTTCCTGAGACCTTCTCTGACCCAAGGAGAGCTGGAGGAAGGGTGTTCATCCCTCAGCCCAAGCAGCTGCACCAACTCCTGCACCGGCTTTGCCACCGCAAGGGGAAAGCAGCCCCTCCCCCTCTCCCAGAAAGGGACCACGGAATGGTTTGGGTTGGAAGGGACCTCAAAGGTCAACCAGTCCCACTGGTGATTCAGCTGTTCCCATAGGGAATGGCTTCCCACTGCCAGAGGGCAGGGATGGATGGGATATTGGGAAGGAATTGTTCCCTGGGAGGGTGGGCAGGCCCTGGCACAGGGTGCCCAGAGCAGCTGTGGCTGCCCCTGGATCCCTGGCAGTGCCCAAGGCCAGGCTGGACGGGGCTTGGAGCACCCTGGGACAGTGGAAGGCGTCCCTGCCCATGGCAGGGGGGGCACTGGATGGGCTTTAAGGTCCCTTCCAACCAAAACCAGTCTGGGATTCCGGGATTCTTCGTTCACAGGAAAATTAAAGAAATCTACAAGAACTTGGCCTTTCAAAGAGCTGCACCTCAGTGTCAGCTCTGGCTGAAGGCTGGAAGGGAAGGTACCACCAGGTGCTCCTCCTCAAGCACCCAGAACAAACCCAAAAGGTACCAGACAGAACTACAGACTGCTGTGATCTGCATCTCTTTTCTGTTTTGTTTTCCTGAGACACTTTTCAGTCATTCAGGGCACATTCCCTTCTCCACATTTGTCCCAGCTGTCCCCTTATGTGGGGCGAGTGTCAGGTCACGAAGAAAGGACAGCAAATTTTATCCTTGCCTGAACATATCCTGTACTTTGTTCCAGCTTAGACTTAATTTCAAAGCCCAGTACTCTCCTAAGCCCTGCCAAAACCTAAAACAAACCAAAAAAAGGATGCACTTCAAATATAAATGTGTTTATTTTTATTTTCCTCCATTACAGATGGGGTAATTCTACCAGCTCTGGTAACACATGAGAGAAGAATCAGCCCCCCAAACCTGATTTTCCCCATCTCCTCTGCTCCTGATCAGGTGCTACAGCTGTGCCAGCACATCAGAACTGCAGTCAGCTCTCCACCAGCTCCTGGCAGCTCTCACACAGAGGGACTTGAGCATCTTCTGCTGCCTGGACTCCTTCCTTTCACCTGGGTGTTTGCCCTTTATTTACAGCCATTTCCTAAGGAATTGATCAAGTCCAGGAGCCTTCTCTGTGCCTGGGTTTGGTCACTGGATTTATTCTGCTCGCCGAGAGTAATTTGTTAGTTAGCAAAGTAATTTTTAATCTGCCCACGGCCGGTATTTGATTTCTGTGGCACATTCTGGGGACTGCACCAGTGTCACCAGTCCCCGCGCCAGCTGCGGGCTGCTAGTGCCACCTGGAGTTGAACAGCTCCTCCCAAAACCGGTCAGATCTCAAACCCTGGAGCACAGAGCCTGCAAAGCACCCAGCCAGCAGCACCAGCCCTGTGCAATGCCTTTGGATCCCATTTCCACACGCTGGACACTCCTAAGGCTCAGCACAGCGAGCCAGGCTCAGCTGGGCACAAGAGCTGCAGGAACTGGGAACCTCAGCACAAGAAGGGCCAGCAACGGCCACCAAACGCTTTTAAAAACCTCAGCTGCAGGTTGGTGAGCACTTGAAAAGCCCAGTCTTCAGTATTTTTCTGAAGTCAGCCTCTTGCCTGCCCTTCCCCATTGCAAACCACAGGCCAAAGCACAGCTTTAGCTGCAGCACAAAGTCAGAGCACGACAGTTTAAGTGGCTGCTGAAGCAGCCCAGACTATTTCAGATAAAAGCTGTCTCTTAATGCACCACTTGTCTTTGGAGACAAGTAAAATAGAGGTGTCCTGGGCACCCTGGGGCTAAATTGTAGCCTTCCTTAACCAGTAAGGACAGAACTAACTGGACTGCAGCAAAGCTGTCCTTGTGGGACAGAATAATTTATCCAATGTCAGCGGGGTCATCGTTAACCCATTGCCACTGTGCTGCCAGGCAGGGAGAGCAGGGATTTGTTTGGTCCTGTTACAGCAGGAGAGAGCAGAGCACAGAGCATGGCAGAAACAGTGTGAGCAGCTTCAGAAATCATGGAATCATGAAATGGCCTGGCCCGAAGGGACCTTAAAGCCCACCCAGTGCCACCCCTGCCATGGGCAGGGACACCTCCCACTGTCCCAGGCTGCTCCAAGCCCCGTCCAGCCTGGCCTTGGGCACTGCCAGGGATCCAGGGGCAGCCACAGCTGCTCTGGGCACCCTGTGCCCGGGCCTGCCCACCCTCCCAGGGAACAATTCCTTCCCAATCTCCCACCTATCCCTGCCCTCTGGCAGTGGGAAGCCATTCCCCTTGGAGCCTCCTCAGCAAACACTCAGCTCTCAGGGCTTTGGGCTCACTGCTCCTGTTCCATCCCTGCCCCATTGAGGGAAGTGCGTCAGAGCCGACCTGGGGCTGCTGAACAGCCCCTGTGACGTGGCAGGGCTGATGGAGGTGGCTGGCACAGACACATCACATCTGAGCTCCGAATAGTTCAGGCAGGCAGGGCAGTGATCAATCCCTCTCCCAGCTGCCAGCATCCAGCAGGACGTGTTTGGCTTCAGTCACACCATCAGCGTCAATAAAACGTTTGGCAAATCCAGGAGCAGCCGTGACTAACGATGGCACCGACCCCAGCAGAGCACAAAGTCACGGTCAGCCACTGAGTCACGGAACAGCCTGACTGCAAGGGACCACAGAGATCATCAATCCAACCCCAGGCCCTGCACACACACCCCAACAACCCCACCCTGGGCATCCCTGGCAGCGCTGTCCAAACGCTCCTGGAGCTCTGGCAGCCTCGGGGCCGTGCCCATTTCCTGGGGAGCCTGGGTAGTGCCCAGCACCCTCTGGGGGAAGAACCTTTCCTGATCTCCAGCCTGACCCTCCCTGACACACAGAAGGGTGTTTTGGTTTCTTTGTTCTACAGAAAAAGAAAACTCCACTGTGTTTTTCTACTTCCATCTTTCCTATTGAAACAGCACCTTGAGACTCCCTCTAAAGCTGACCAAGGATTTAAATGCACTTCCTGGGAAATCAGGAACACTGGAAAGGCTCACGAGTCCTTCACCCTGTACCAAATCCTCCTGGCACCCAGGCCAAGCAAAACCAACTTCCAGCCCAGAAGGGACTGTGTCAAAAATCTACAAGCAACTCCAAAAAGCAGACGTGAGATTGGGCTGTATTCACTAAGCACCACAGGAAGTGTGAGCATGAAAACTTTGTTTTGTTTTCAGTTTATTTCATTCATTTCAGGCTACCCGAACACACAAAATGACTGAAGCACTACCAGGAGCACTGCAAACCCAGCACACAACCACTGCCAGCCTCTCCCCACTGCACTGGGTACTCACCAAAGCCTCAGGGCTCTGTTGGTGTTCCAGGCAGGGCTGGGCACTGCTGGAAACGGAATTGGAATTGTGTTGTCTCTGGCTGGGACTTTCAAAGGCAGCTACTGCCGAGTACCTGCTCTCAAGGTAGCTGCAAGCAGGCAGCTCCACGGGCTCACACCTCTGCAACCCAGTGGGGAGGTTAAATTTAGCCAGAATTCAATGCCAGGGCTAAAATAGAAACCTTTGCTTAAGTGCTGTTCCCTTTACCTCCAGGAAGGTAAATTGCTTTGAAGGTGAATCCACAGTGAGCACCACAAAGGTCTGAGGAGATGCTGCTCCAAGGAAAACCTCTGTTATGCAACTGCAGTATCAAAGAACAGCTCTCTCCTGAACCACTAATACTCATTTTCCTTCTCTTGGGCTAATTATGCCCTCAGGGATACTCTTGAAAAGACACCAAGCCTCCACCCAAAGCAACCAGTTGGTGTAAAATAAATGAGACAATCTTTTGACTACACTGCACTTGTTATTTTAGGGAGAATGATGCTGAGGGAAGAAGGGAATTGTGTTATTTTTGTAGCCACAAAAGCTCTCCTGGTGTGTTATTTACAGGAAAAAATGTTACATGACATAAAAAAGAAATAATGCAGCATCTCTTTTTCACAGCTGAGTGACCACTGAAGAATTTGGTGAGCAGCAGAGGAGGGAGAGCTGGGAGAGGCAGCTGGGCTGTAAGGACACAACAGTTATTCTGTGAAAGTGCAGATTTATGTGAGCAGATCCCGCCAGTGGCTCCAGTACTGGCACTACCCTGAGCGCTGCAGGAAGGAAGAAATGTGGACCCACTTATCTGGGTAATGAATTCCTGTCCCTGGAGTACCACACGGAAATCAGAGCTCTCTGGGGAGCCTTCTTTGTGTCAAAAAAAGTATGGTAGGAAGGTGACCTTCCCTCCAGCACTGCTTTCATTTTCAAACGGCCACTTTGTACAAAAGCACAGCTCCATTCACACCCCAACCCAAACCAGCAGGGACTGGTGAGGCTGAGCCAGGGGGAAATGCTCCAGCCACCACACCGAGCACAGGGCCGGCACAGAGCCCTGTCTCACTCCCCTGCTTCACTCAGTACTAACTAAATACATGAATAAATAATTTAAACACAAGGTAAAATATAAATAAAATACAGTCAAATACATGACAAACAAAACCAAAGGAATTGCCACCACACCACAGCCTTCAGGACCGAGGCTGAAGAGATGGATTGATCCAAGGCCCGCCCTGCTCCCAGCCAGCAGCAGCCCCCTGAGGGACACGAGGAGAAGGCGAAGTCTCTGCCACTCCTGGCTGAGCCTTTGGGTCATTCCTTCCCACCACAAAGTTCGAGAACGGCTCTTTGCTTCCCAGCAGTGCCAAGGCTGATGGAAACCCAGCGGCCAAAGCTCTCAGCCGCAGGGTGGGCAGAACACTCCAGGCAGCTGCAACGCTCAGGCCAAAGAGCAGCTGAGCCCCTGGGAGCAGCAGTGCTGGGGTGCTGGGCTCACCCAGGACAGGCCAGGACCCCAGAGCTCAGCTCTCAGTGACACAGTGGCATTCTCAGCAGCTTCAGGAGAGATGCTCAGGGCAGTGGGGGAGCCCTCATCCCTGGAAGTGCTGAATAATCCTGAGGATGGGGCACTTGAGGTCACAGTTTAGTGCTGAACATGGGCGTGGTGTTGGGTTGATGGTTGAACTCGATGACCTTAAAGACCTTTTCCAACCTTAACAATGCCATTGTAACCCTGATTTAGCAAGCAAACCAAGCACACTCCACCCCAAGAGAGGAAAGCAATCAGACTGAACCCTCTTTAGTCTCCATGTGAGCAGCACAAGGAAGCTCCCATCAGCCTTCTCCTGGTTCTGCCACTCCCAGCTGAGGCTCCTGAACTGCAGGGCTCAGTCTGGCTCTCCTCAGGCTGGTCCTTTGTTTTTAAAAAAAACATTAAATCCACCCCAACTGCTCTCATTGGAGAGTGGCTGATCTAAACATCTTGTGGATGGTTAAAATTAGTTTGAACTACTTCCTTTTCTGGAAACAGAATTTCAGCAACAAAATCAGTTTGAAACTGAGATAAAAGCAGGGAACTAAGATGCAAAACAGATGCAAAGCTGATCTTTAAATATTCCCTGAAAAACCTACACTGCGGGAGCTCGGGAGTGTGGGACCATCGCCACCTCTCTCGAGCTGTCCCAGCAGACACATCAGACCCTGGGAGCTCCAGGCACTGCATGAGGAGCTGCCCAGGAGCCAGCAGAGACTCCTGGGGGCCAGGAGGGCCACTGGGATCCTGGGGGCATCGGGAAGAGCATTCCCAGCAGGTCAGGGAGTGATCCTGTCCCTCTGCTCAGCCCAGTGAGGCACCTCTGCAGTGCTGTGTCCAGTTCTGGCTCCACAGTTCAAGAAAGGAACAGGAGAGGGTCCAGTGTAGGCCACAAGGATGATTTGGGGTCTGGAGCATCTCCCTGGTGGGGAGAGACTGTGGGAGCTGGGCCTGGTCAGTCTGGAGAAGGGAAGGCTGAGAGGGATCCCATCAACCACAGAATATCCCCAGGGGTGTCAGAGGAGGGTGCCAGGCTCTGTTCAGTGGTGCCCAGGGACAGGACGAGGAGCAACGGCCACGAACTGAACCACAACAAATTCCACCTCCACACGAGGAAGAACCTCTTCCCATAGAGGGGGGCAGAGCTCTGGAGCAGCTGCCCAGGGCCGGCTCAGAGTCTCCCTCTATGGCCACATCCCAAACCCGCCTGGACACAGCCCTGTGCCACCTGCCTGGGTGGTGTTGGGCTGGGTGATCTCCTGAGGGCGCTCCCAGCCGCAGGCATTCCGCGTGTCCTGTCTGTGCTTCGGGCCTGCCATGAGGGCCCAGGGCAGCCCCTCTCACACACAGAGCCCCTTTCACTGCTCTGCTCAAAGCCAGCACCAAGACCCCGAGCTGTGCCCCGGGCAGAGCCTCACCTTGCTTTGTGAGTGCCTCCCTCAGGGCCGGGGTGATCATCTCTCTCCTCTCGGCCTCCTCCTTCCTCCCCGCTCCAGCAGCTCCTTCCTCCAGCTCCCGCTCTCGCTGTTTGAAGACAGGGAATCACAGCCAGTCAGAGCCAGGCACCACTCCGAACACGGGCACAGCCACACTGCTGGACTGAACCGGGGCGAGTGCCCACACTGCAGTTCCTGCTTCCCTGTAATCCTGCATTTCATCCCTCTTCCCACCAGTGACTTAGGACAGTAAGCTGGAAAAGAAAAACCCCACAGCACACTAGATTTGTCCCACTGACATAGCAATAAAATTCCCAAGGATATTTTAACGACCGGGGTGTGAAGTCTCATCCAAGAGTGACTCCAGGTTTAAGCCCAAGCGTTCCACGAGTGCACAATCACCTCACAATGACCAAACCAGTGTGCCTGGAGTGACGCGGCTTGGGAGAGCTCACGGGAGAGCCCCCAGGAGCTCACAGAGCTCTGCACGAGGCCCCTGAGGCAGCAGCCACCTGCGCCACCAAAATTCAGCCACACCACAGGCCTGCGGGAAAAGGCTGCTCCCCCTGCCCCACAGCCAGCTCCGGCAGCAGCCCACGCAAGTCTGGCTTCCAGCTGCTTCCACACACGGCTAAGCCCGGGGCAGGAGTATCAGATACTGGGATAAAGTCATAAGCAGGAGCAGCAAACCCTGGCACGTAACAAGTGGTGACTCCCCTGCTGTGCAAGTGTCACTGCTGAGACTTTATGGGTGTTTATTGTTTCACGTCTGCACAAAGAAGCATCAAAGTGGAAATAATTACTTGGGTATTTCATGCAGCTTGTAATCTGTCAGTCCTTTATGGCTTTTATTGAAGGAGTTATGGATAAACAACAAACAAAAACCAGCAGAGGACATTCTGTCTTGACAAAACTGAGGCTTTTTCACATCCAAGCCTCTTTTGGCTTCCAGAGCCATGGAAAAGTTAATGGAAATGCTTCCAGTTTGAGCCTCCCCACCAGCTATCAGCATCACTAAGGAAACCAGTGCTCCTGACTTGCCAAACTGCTCGTCACGAACAGGGAGAGGAATCTGGCTGCTGCTGCATGTGAACAGACTGCTTCTGTACCTGAGCAACATTTCAGAACATAAAAGGTGCCTCCAAAGAAAAATAAATTTAAATATTAAAACCCACACACATAGAGGTTCAAGGACAAAACAGAGCTCCTAAGAAACACCTGAGAAGGAAATAGGAGAGTGAAACATTTAGGGACAGATTATTACCTTCCCTACTCATTTTGACTAAAACTGTGCTCACAGTCTCAGGGATGTTGTTCAGAAATGTATTTTCCAACAAGCAGTACCACAACATGGTCCTTTCTGAAGGAGAAAGCTGTATCCATCCTCTACTTCCTTCCACTCAGCTTCCTGAGCTTTTAGGCAGGACTTCACTGCTTTCTGTAACACATCAAAACTCCCCTGGAAGCCTACATCTAACAATTAATTTTCATTTAGTGGGTTTTAAAGCTCATTTCTTGAGCCTTGATCTTAATTTATCAGCAAGACTCTTCAACAGTAAAATATTAATATTGCTGGGAAAGCTTCATGCATAAGGAAGGAAGGAGAAAATAGATGAAATCTTCATCTTCCAAGTGTTAAATAAAGAGTTTGCTCTGCCACAAGCCATCACTTAACCCAGAACCAGGCCTTAGCACAGACTGACACCCGGGCCAGAGGAAGGTGCCCTGCCCATGGCAGGGGAGTGAAACTGGAGGAGCTTTAGGGTCCCTTCCCACCCAAATCACTCCCTGACCCCATGATTTGGAGCCCCTCAAAGTCCTTAGCAGGATTTCAGCGTGGACACCTCCTGGCCCGTGCTCTACCAGCTCAGGCCAGGGCAATCCTCCTAGAAGGACTAAATCTCCATTATGGAGCACATCCTAATATTAAAAATGCAGCCACTGATTTAATTCCAAATGAGACACCCCATCCAAGAGAGCCTTCAAACACAGACAAGTCCTCCTGCACGGAGAGCATTTGCATTTCTACCTCCCCGTCACTGCAGCACCTGAAAAAGCACCTAAAGAGGACAACATCCCAATTCCATCCTGGCAGGGCAGAAATACAGTTCAATGATCATTTTCCCCTCACAGAGAGGATCATAATTTTCCCTGCCCACATCCTGGTGTGAGAGCCTGTAAACAAAACAATGCTTTGTTTTTCCCTGCCCTGCAATCCCTGACCTGTTCACTCTGGAAGGGGATTGGCTTCACACACTCCTGGTGGGAGACGGAATTCACTGCACGGGGATTTTTACTTATTTGCTTAATAAACCTTTCAGATCTGTTATTTAGGGCTGGAGAGGAGAGAACAAAGTTAACTTTGCACCGAGCAAACTTCTCCAGTTGTGGTGATTTAGCAGAAAGCCCTGCAGTAAATCCAAGGCAAATCACTGTCTTTCCGTAACAAATCAAGCAAGCAGTGACAAGAGCCAGCTTTTCAGGCCCTTGAAATACTTCACTGCCAAACACTGGAGATGCAGCTCTCAAAGGAGTGAGCCCAGAGATGAGGAAAACTTCTGGATACAGCCCGATTCCTTGGAAGGCTCAGCACAGCCCCGCTGCAGGCTGGAGGGGTTTGGTTCTGAATAAAGGCAGCTGAACCTCAGGTCTGATCCCCTGCTCTGCCGGTGAAGGGAAGAGGAATCCCTTCCCTTTCCCTCTCACACAGGCAGCACAACAGGCAGAGGCAGCACATTCCCAAGGCAAGGAAAACACAACTTCCATGGACCAAGAGCCCCTGACCCAAGCGAGGGCCTCAGAGTTCCCTGCCCCAGGACAAATCCCAGTGCCAGTGTTTCAAAAGGCTTCCTCCAAACCCACCTTCCAAACTCAGCCACAGCCACCCTAAAGGTGACCACCAGGATGTGCCACTGCCACTTGCTCTCCTCCCTGAAGTGCTCTCTCTGGGATGTCCAGGTGCCCGACAGCTCCCCATATTTCCCACTTGATCCATCAAACACTCTTCAAACTGATGGTACAGGGGGAGAAAAATAAAAAAGGCACCAAAACTCCACACAAAGGCTGAGGCAGCTGGGGCTGTTCAGCCTGGAGAAGAGGAGGTTGTGTGGAGACCTCACAGCACGTTCCAGGGTCTGAAGGGGCTCCAGGGAAGCCAGAGAGGGACCCTGCATCAGGAACTGGAGGGACAGGACAAGGAACAACAGGTTCAATCTGACACAGAGGAAATTTGGGTTAGATATTAAGGAGAAATTGTTTCCTGTGAGGGTGGGGAGGCCCCGGCACAGGGTGCTCAGAGAAGCTGTGGCTGCATCCCTGGCAGTGTCCAAGGGCCAGGTTGGACGGGGCTTGGAGTATCCTGGGATAGTGGAAGGTGTCCCTGCCCACGGAACAAGATGAGCTTTAAGGTCCCTTCAAACCCAAACCATTCCATGATTCCCTAAATTAACTTAATTTAGCACTTTTAGCCTCATGGCTCTATTTACCGATGTGCCATGGCAGGAGAAAAAAAGCTCCCCCAAAAGCTTTTACTCTCAGAAAAAAATTTACACCCAATTATGACTCAATTTCTTTCCTGCTTAACCTCCCAGTGGTCAGACAAAGGGAACCCCTGGCCTTGCCATGACTTACAGCCTCATCCATCTACAGGCTCCAGGATCTTTTCCCAAATAAAAGGCACAAGCACTAAGCAAACAGGAACACACCAGGGCTGGAGCCAGCACTAACAGAACAGCCCTGAGGGAAACGCTGGCCAGGCTGTCAGGAAAAGCTGCCTGGCAGCAAGAAGGATTAGCAATACTTCCCCAGGGGCTGCGGAATGAACTATTAAAGTTCATGAATTACACGAACGGAGAGTTAAAGTTCACGGAGCAGAGCTCTGGAAGCAATGCTCCAGGGGCAGCAGGACAGCCAGCAGTGCTGACAGCTCCTCCCCTCGCTCAGCTCATCTGGCAGGGGCACCACTGGCAGGAACCCCGTGGGGATTTGGGAAGCTGATGGGACAGCAGGCTGCCCACGGGAATGGCACTCCTTTCCTGACAGAACACCCTTCCTGTAGGGCTAAAACACATGGAGCAGAAGGGGACAGGGAGCCCACTCCACAAAGACACCCCCGACACAAGCAAAGGGGGCACTGTGGGGACTGCCCTGCTGCAGCAACGGAGCTGTGGCTGTCACCATTCAGCCGTGACAGGCAGAGACAGAGCTGCAATTTGCTCAGCCCGTGGATGAACACCCTGTCAATCCCACAGCACCGCGGCCCTCGCTGCTGTAAGTCACCAGCAGAGACAGCCTGAAGCTCCTGCAGCAGAGAGGAGAACTGGGAACTCAGAGTGAGCGAGCTGTGAACCTTCAAACAGCCCAACAGACAGAGAATCTTATTAAAAACAGCTGCCAGAGTCCACATAATCACAGGCTACACACCCACCCCAGCACTGCCCACTGAAGCACAAAGAGCTGAGAGCAGCACAGCCGAGATGGGAACGGGGCAGCGCAGCACCTGGCCATGACTGAAACATCAGCTGGCTGGGGCAGGAGGAAAAATTGGGGCAGGTGATCTCAAAAACTGCTCCTAAAGTCACAGAAGTGAGGAATGCATTGCATTGGGAGGGACCTAAAGCCCATCCAGTGCCACTCCTGCCATGGGCAGGGACACCTCCCACTGCCCCAAGCTGCTCCAAGCCCCGTCCAGCCTGGCCTTGGGCACTGCCAGGGATCCAGGGGCAGCCACAGCTGCTCTGGGCACCCTGTGCCAGGGCCTGCCCACCCTCCCAGGGAACAATTCCTTCCCAATATCCCATCTATCCCTCCCCTCTGGCAGTGGGAAGCCATTCCCTCTGTCCCATCCCTCCACCCCTTGTAAATAGTCTCTCTCCATCTTCCTTGTAGGCTCCCTTCAAAAGGGGGGAAATCCCTGAGAAGTTCTGACTGATACCAAAAAAAAACCAGAAAAAACTCCAACTTCAGAAACAGGACTTTTCTCTCCTGAAGGAGAAACCCCTGTGAATTTTAAATAAGGAGGTGGAACCCCCACCTCCTTCCCTATGCTGTAGGATAACAGAAGGTCCCTGGTGTTACCCTGAGGCAGCAGCTCCCAGCTCCCACCTAAACAAAGGAAAACAGACCTGCAGCTCCATCCTCACAGGAGGAATTTTCCATTTCCTTTTGTCTGAAAAGTCAGTGCTGAGATTTTTGGACATTTACAGCAGCGTTTGAAATCCCAAACTCCTGCAGACAAGCAGTGACAGGAGCTTACGCTGCCATCCGAGTGAATGAGCCTGAAAGGGCACCGTGCATCTCCTGTGAAATGCCCAGGGAAACATGATCCCACCACCGTCATTTTCTTGTAGGTTCAACATGAGCCCAAGCCCTCAAGGACAAAAACCTCCCAGGTCACAACCTTCCAGTCCATCTGCAGGGCTGCAGAGGGGGTTCAGAGCGCTGCACTGAGCTCCAGCAGCTGCTCTGCTGTAGGGCAGCTTTTACAAGGTGCTGCTGAAGCACAGCTCCAACGCACGCACTGCTGAGGGGCCCTGCCAGGATTTGTTTGATTTGGGAGATTTCCTTGGACACGGCAGAAAGATTGATTTTCAAAGGAACCAAAGGAGTCAAAACTAACAATGTGTCTGTGTCCATGCAAAAGTGACTGCTTATACTTGGAAACTGAGCCATATCTTCACATTTTATTTCTTTCTTCTGTGCTGCAAAAATCCCAACTGAAGCCCAGTTAACACAGTTTAACAAGTGTCCCAAATGCCCCGATTCAAACCAGTAAGATTTTCCATTCAGTCCCTTCCCCTCTCTCACAGAGCAGGCAGCACACATCCTTCCACACTCCTGCCATCTTTTGCAGATTCTTTTTTAAATGGCTCTGTAAAGACTTCTCCACTCCATTTCTTTCTTTTCCTTGGAGTTCAGGACTAAAAGAACATTTCATTGCAACAGCAATTTTTCGAGTGGTCGAAAAAAACACAGAACCCCGGAATGGTTGGGGTTGGACGGGACCTTAAAGCCCACCCAGTGCCACTCCTGCCATGGGCAGGGACACCTCCCACTGTCCCAGGCTGCTCCAGGCCCCGTCCAGCCTGGCCTTGGGCACTGCCAGGGATCCAGGGGCAGCCACAGCTGCTCTGGGCACCCTGTGCCAGGGCCTGCCCACCCTCACAGGGAACAATTCCTTCCCAACATCTAATCTCTCCCTCCCCTCTGTCAATATGAAGCCATTCCCTGTGTCCTGTCCCTCCATCCCTTCTCCCCAGTCCCTCTCCAGCTCTCCTGGAGCCCCTTCAGGCCCTGCAAGGGGCTCTGAGCTCTCCCTGGAGCCTTCTCCTCTCCAGGTGAGCACCCCCAGCTCTCCCAGCCTGGCTCCAGAGCAGAGGGGCTGTGCTGCATTGATTTGTAGAATCTGGGGAATTCTGCTCAACTCTGTCATTAGACAGGCAGGAAACTTAAAAAATGCACAGCAAAAAAAAAAAAAAACCACCTGAGAAATGGAGCCCAAAGTTGGTGAGAAATGGTGAGCAGGAGAGCTGGGCTGCTGCAGGGTCAGTCCTGACCATCTCCACCACAGGATGTGGTCAGGAAAAGCTGCAAATAAACACTCAGAGCTCTCAAATGCCTTTACCAAGGAAGCCAGTGCCACACCACGACAGAGACTGAACGTCCAGCCAAAGGTTACATTAAAATTATTTCTGGGTTGTTTTTTTTTTCTCTTTTATCACTCGCAAGCCTCACTCAGAAAAAGCCTCAAGATCTCTTGTAATTTTATTTAGCAATTGTAATCCTTTCCATTAGCCAGGGTTTAGAGAAAAAAGATTTGAACCCAGGAAAGGAGAAGGGTGAAGTGTCCCTTGGCAAATCCTGCTGTTAATGATAGAAGTAGTACCCAAGAAGTTAAATTACTTTTCTTAAAGCTCATTTTAAAATGTAGGCTCACACTGAATTCTGAGCCAGAGTAGCACAGGTTGAAATCTGGCCCAGAAACAGCTGCTGCAGGTAAGGGCACATTTTTCATAAAGGAATCCTTCACCCATTAAAAGCTGAAGTTTTTGGAGCTGTCCATATGAGTTTTAACTGACAGTTTTGTACACAAATTTTGTTCCATTTGGTTAAAATACCAGAGACTATTCTCTCCTACTTTAAACAGTTTCTACCTGCAGCACAAAGTTGCACACGACCCTTGGTCTGTAAGCCTTAGGCCTGAAACACCTCACTGCCCCACTCCAACCAAACTCAGCTTCCTCAAGAGTTTCTTCACCCAGGGCTGCAAGGTTTGGGCTTCCACGGCAGCCCCAGACTCCAAGGGCTCCCAGGAAACGCTGCAAGGGGTGGGATTTACAATGGCTAACACAGGGTGACTTTTCAGGGATTTACAATGGCTAACACAGGGTGACTTTCCAGGGATTTACGGTGGCAAAGGGCCCAGGAAAGCTCTCCTGCAGCAAATGGCTACAGAGGGACACAAACTCACTGAACACGCTCTGGGGTAGGGTTTGGCTCCTGGAAACTCTTGGTGTGTTCCAATCACCCCTCTCTCTCTTTACACTGCAAATGAGCCTGTCAGCATCATCACACTGCTTGTTTTAGAAAACATGAGCATCAATCTCAAAATTGTGTCAACAAAATATGCTCATTTGATTGCTCCCAAACCCATCAAAACAAGGAATCAGGATATCATTATTGCTATTACTCATGCCTGAAGTTCATAAATATGAAGGTTAATAAAGTCATTCCGTTCCCTGGGAATGAGTGTAGATGGATCTGTCCTCTCAGCTGATCTCCCAGCTGGGGGAGATAATCCACACCAAGAACCGGTGTCCCTGTGATTAATGGCACCTTGCAGGCCACAAACACCATCAGAGTTCACTTTCCCTGATAAATCCGTATCGGGGAGGAACTCTGGAGGACAGGCAAAGTGTGCCACACCTGCAAAACTCCAAAGTCCACCTAGTGCTTAAATGCACAAAAAACCACCAGCACATACTATGAGATTTGGTAAACTCACGTGGAATTTGCTGTTGTATCAGGTACCAGTTCATCTATCTGAAAATATTGCCACTGTAGACCCAACCTTGTGTCAGTTCGGGCTCAGACTCAGTGTGCAGAAGGCACCATCACCATGAATTGTGTAACTTCACACTCAGCAGCCCTTTAAAAATCCATCTCTTCCCTAACTCAGAGCCTGTAACAGCTATAACTCAGCGAGGCAGAGAGGTTCTGGCATTCGCCTGGAACTCCTGAATCCATCTGCCTGGTCCAAGTGATGCAAGAATCCAGCACCTGCTTCAAGCCCTCTGACAATACTTTACAAAGTGCAGTGAACCTGCAGAACACGGGGGGAAAAGCTGTAAATAAAACTCAGCCTTGATTTCCATCAAGGCAAACAACAAAAGACAGATGCAAAATTAAATGAAGATCACCTGCAGAGATGTGAGCAAGCATTTATTAGAGCCACTCACCTCCACAGCCTCACTCTGCCATCCCAGAACAGGCAGGACAATAAGGAATTCTGACTATCTGTGCCTGCACAGCTGTCTTACCTGCTAGTGAATTGCACAAGAGGCAATTCATGCAGGAGAGATGAAAGCTGGACCCAAAACCATTTCAAATTAACTACAATGCACAAGGCAGAACCTGCTGTTCCACCTCCCATAGGCAGAGGGGTGAACACCCAACACTGACACGCACAGAACTCCTGCTGGAAAGTGTCAGGCACATCCCAAACCCAAGGAACTCTGAGGAACAAGAACTGTCTGTGATATAACCCTGAATATACACAAGTTTCTCTCAGACTTGCTCACCTGTGTGTGACCAGTTCAGATCCCAAAGCCCAGAGCACTTGGCTGTGTGGGCAAGGATCCCTGTAGGACAGCAGGTCCCCTCAGGGTGAAACAACAGTGTCACACCAATTTTACACAGCTCAGCATTCCATGAGAGGCAAAATGGCTATAATGGCCAAAGAGAGAACGACTCACCTGGCACAGGAAACCTCTCAGTGCACAGACTCAGAGCCTAGAAAGGGGATGGGACTTCAACAGGGATGCACTTAAGCACACTCAGAGTGAGCTCTCAGGCCCGCACCAACATTTGCCCTGTCAGGATTTAATCCTTTGCAGGAGGGCAGTGTTCAGCTCTCACAGCACAACAGCTCTGCCAGCTCCTCCAGGAAAAGGCTCAAAGGATCAGCACCTGCAGGTTCCAGCTCCAGGTGAGTGTCTGTGCTCTGACAGCAGCTGCCCCTCTGAGCAGGGTGGCACTTGGGTCACAGCCACAGGAACCTGATCTGCACAGAGACACAGTTACTGCAGAGCACAAGCACATCCAACACCCAGGCCTCTCCCTGCCCAGCAGAGCAACAGGGAGGCTGAGGAGAAAGCAGTTTGGATCTTGCCTCAGCCAAAGGCACAGACAGCAGGGAACTTTCCCTGCCTGTGTATAACCCACACCACGCTGACTTCAGCACTGACTTCTTCCAGTGAACAGCAGGAAGTATTTTATTGCTGTGCTCACTGTTTATTTGTAAACTGGACCATGATGTGTGGTTTTCCTGGATTACACTGCTCCTCGATCACGGCGTTGCTGGATTCTGTCAGCCAGTGAAAGCTCGGTGCCCAGCTCCTCACAGACCGCTGGCTGTCCCCGCCTGCCCCGGCAGGGCCGAAGCACCGCCCGGAGAAGCTGCTGCAGCACAGCGGTTCCCTTTCGGCCGCTGACCTCTAGTGGTGAGCGCAGGAGAGAGGAGACTGGAACAATGTTTTCCGTGAGGAGCTGTGGTCCTTTTTCCCTCCGAAGGGAAGCCAGAAGGTTCCCCGACCCTTCCCTCACGAGCGGCAGTGCCCAGGCCCGTACCGGCTCCGGGCAGAGCCCTCCCACAGCAGCCGGCCTGGCCCCATCGCTGGGGCTCCTCTCCTCACAGAGCTGCTTACAAACACCAGCAAGTGTTGATTTACCTCCTTCCCCTTCCCAAGGTGAGGAACAGAGATCCCCGTGCTCCCCTTGAAGCTCCTGCCCTCCGAGCACACATCCTCCTGTGAGCCTGGCTTCAGGTGGCCCAGCAGTGCCACCCCAGCTCAGACCACTGAGGACACTGTCGTATTTCCATAGGGTCACAGAGCAGTTGGGATTGGCAGGGACCTCAGAGATCATCTCATCCCACCCCTTCCACTGTCCCAGGCTGCTCCAAGCCCCGTCCAGCCTGGCCTGGGGCACTGCCAGGGATCCAGGGGCAGCCACAGCTGCTCTGGGCACCCTGTGCCAGGGCCCCATTTTGGGAAAGAGCTGTGAGAAGCCCACAGTGCAGAGGCACCCAAGGGAAGGAAGGTGTAATTACAGAGAGGTCAGTTTGGTGAGGAGGGCTTGGACAGCAGCTCAAGGCTGCACAAGGAATGACAGCACCCTGCAAAGGTCACTGAGGGAAGGGGGTCAGCAGACGGGCTCAGAGCACATCACAGGCCACCCCTTCCCACCCTGACCAACAACTGCTCAGCCAGCAAAGAGCGGGGAGCACAGCAAGGCCCTGCAGCTACTCCCTGTCCCTGCTCCTTTGTGTGTGCAAACCAGAGAGGAGTGTGACACATCCCAGCTGCAGGAAAGGGACACCAACAGCACCACTGAGAACAGAGCCAGCAACAGCCCGGGACAGAGCAGGAACTGGGGCTGTGTGACAGGCCCCGTGTCTGAAGCACAGCACCTCACCCCAGGGCAGCAGTGAGCAAGGCAAAGGTGCTCTGGCAGCTGGGCGTTCCCGCAGCTTTGCCCCCTGTCCTGACACAGCTGCATTTCAGTGACATCCCACAGGCAGTACAGGAACAGGACCTGTGTTTAGGCACTGGGCTGGGGATCTCAGTGGCAGAGATCTGCAGCCAATGTTAGCTCTGCAAATAAAATCTTCCCTCAGACTGGAAATCACAGATTAGCACAGCAGCATTAGCTTGGTGAGCAAGTCAGAGTCAGGCTGTGACTACACCCAACACACCTCCAAAGATGGTTTTTTTTCTGACAGCTTCTTCCATAGCTCATATTTTACTCTCCCTCTAACCAAACCCTACAGATCTAAACCCAGCGGGTAACATTTTAATCAATCCAGCTGCTCAGTGACCAAGACCTGACCATTCCAAACCCCCTCTAACAGCAGTACCTTTGCTTTCTTCATGTGGCCCATGATATTGCCAAGATCTTCAACATCGATGACAGAATCTGTGCCTCCAGCTTCCTCCTCACTACTGGTTTCAAACAATTCCTCTGCCTGTGGGAGAGAACAGAGAAAAAGAGTTGAGAATTTATCTCACTGTTAAACATACGACCTTCGTCTAAGCTAAGCAGTGAAATGAGCTCTCCTCATCAGAAAAGACCACTGAAAACAAGGAATAGCCTACCAAAAACCTGTAGGATGGATATGGAATCCTGAACCCCTTTAAACCCAAGTGCTTTGCTGACAGCAAGATTTATTCCTCCTGCCCCTGCAGCAGCCAGCAGTCCCAAACCCAGCCAGAAGAACCACTTAACTTTCCTACAAAACTCAACCCAGCAATAACTTCCAACCCACAGTAAATGGCTCAAGGGAGGGTTAAAGTGCCATAGCAGCTCTGGGTCTTGCCCTGGAGAGCAATAGCGAGGATTTCTTAGTCAAAATCTGCAGTTAATAAACACTCCAGAAGAGAGAAATGATTCCAGGCAGACACACACAAAGGACAGACAGAGCTTGCTCTGCTAACACTCCCCAGCTGCCTCTGGAAAACCTTGGGATGCAGGCAGAGCAGCCGAGCTTCACCAGGGTGAAGTGAAGCAGGTCAATGACTCACAGGCAACTTAACGGTCCCCTTGGTCTTCGGACAAGGCAAAGGCTTTGCTGAGAACCCAGACCGGCTCCCTGGAGCATCTGTCACCTCCCCCAGCCAGCAGCAAGACTCCCTCATCACACAAATGCCATCAAGCCTGGGTCCATCACTAATCCTTTGGTCCTTCTTTTGGACGGCTCATTCTACTTGTTATTGCCATGGGCTCTCACCTCTCTTCTCCCTCTGCTCCAGAACAAGTATCAGGCTCTCACAGCAGCCCTCTGGACTGCAGGAGGAACGGGAGAAGCCAAACAGTGCTCCAAATAAAACAAAGCCTCATGGATTTTGGCTGTACCTCAGAATTCTCATGTTCTGACGTCCCATGTTCATGATCCGAGCTTTCCTTGCTCTGCTTCCCTGAAGATTTGCACTTTCCCTTCTTGCACTTCCCACTGCAGGGCTTCTTCTCCCCTTTGCAGAGCGCCTGGAGCCGAGTGAGGAATTTGGCTTTCCAGGCCTCAAAGTCAGCCTCGATGCTGCCGTGCTTGCTCTGGGCCACATTGCAGTCCCCCTCAGCTCGAGTCATGATCCTGCTGGCACTGAGCATCCACAGCCACCTGTCCATCCTCCTTCCAACCTAGGACAGGAGGAAGGGTTGGAAAGGAAATTAAACCAAGGCCAAGTTCAAGCAGACAACCAGAAAAGCAAGGATCAGCCCCGGCAGCAGAGCCAGGGAGCTGCACGGCACTGCAGGGCAGAGACCTGGGCAGTCCCTCTCTGGTGCTGGCTCAGCACAGACAGGGCAGCCTGAACACCCCCACACCCCCTCAGACTCCATTGGAAAATCCCTCTGTCATCCCTGTGTGAAGAGACGGGCTCTGGGAACAGACTGCTCTGTGTGGTGCCTGTTGGTCAGAGCGGTCACGTGTGACACACAGCCCCAGCTCTAAACACAGCCTGGTGACAAGTGATGCCATTTTTCTGTGGGAGATGAGGCCAGTGACCAGGCAGAGACACTGTCACAGTTCACACCAGGGAAGAAAGCTAAAACCCACATCAGAAAAAGGAGTCAGGTTTAAAAGGCAGCAAGAGCAACAGTAGACAGTGCTGTGCCCTCAGGTGATTGCAGAAAGCTTTCAAAGCTGGGAAATTAACTCAGTAAGGATTTAGCAAACATAAGGATTTACCACACCTCCGAGTGTTTGTGGGACTCATTCCCATCTAAAATCCAACTGCTTCAAAGCTGACGTGCCCAGGTGCCCAAGAAGGCCAATGGCACTGGCTTGTACCAGCAACGCTGTGGCAGCAGGACCACACAGGGATTGTCCCTCCGCACGGGGCACTGCTGAGGCACCTCCAATCCTGTGATCAGTTTTGGGCCCCTCACTCCAAGAAAGGCATTGAGAGGCTGGAGCGTGTCCAGGGAAGGGAACGGAGCTGGGAAAGGGGCTCAGCCTGGAGAAAAGGAGGCTCAGGGGGGACCTTGTGGCTCTGCACAACTCCCTGACAGGAGGGGGCAGCCGGGGGGGTCAGGCTCTGCTCGCAGGGAACAGGGACAGGAGGAGAGGGAACGGCCTCAGGCTGGGCCAGGGGAGGCTCAGGTTGGACATCAGCAGGAATTTCCTCCTGGAAAGGGTGCTCAGGCCTTGGCAGGGGCTGCCCAGGGAGGTTTGGAGTCCCCATCCCTGGAGGTGCCTAAAGAAGAACTGGATGTGGCACTCAGTGCTCTGGGCTGGGGACAAGGTGGGGATCGGGCACAAGGGTGGATTCAATGATCTTGGAGGTTTTTTCCAAGTTCAGTGGCTCAGGGATTCGGCCCATACTCTAAACCCTGTCCCTCACCCAGTCAGCACAACAGCTGCAATTCCCACACAGACCACCAGCATCACTCAGACTTGAAGCATTTCATGCAGCTGAGGCTCTCAGAGGAGCAGAAGCCACGCAGGGAGCTCGGGGGACACTCACTGTGTTGTAGTGATCCACGTAGGCTGAGTTTCCCAGCCCGAACACGGCGTATCTCAGCCCCTGCAGGAAGCTCTTCCCAACACGGAAATCATTGGCTGCCTCTTCCAGCCACTTGCAGAACCAGGCTGCGCTCTCCGGTGGCTGCCCCTCGGTGTAGGTGGCCACCAGGAACACACAGATGTTCCTGCTGCTTGTCTGGTCACACACACAGGGCAGGAGAGAAAAAAAATCACCGCATTTTCCAGAATTTTCTCTTCAAGCAAGGAGTTACAACACCCAGGCAGCTGGGAGAAGTCAAAAGTCAAGGCTGTCTCCTGTTGGGGTGGGATGGTGCAGGTGACAATCCCAAGGGTGCTGAACAACCTGCACAGCACCTTAAATTAACAGAAAGAGGTCAAGCTGAACAGGGACATGGTGGCAGAGCAGAACTGGACATCCAGCCCGATCAGCAGCTTCCTGACCCAACTCCTTCAGCAGGAAAGTACTCCATGGGTAAATATTTCAAACTCCTCAAGCTCACATTTCCAGGCTTGTTAGGGGCAGTATCAAATGCTGACAATTCATACTGAAACCCTAAGGAATTTCCAGCACACAGTTCCCACCAAAACCTTCTGTAAGGGTTAATTAAAACTCTCAAGTAGCAACTATCAATATTCACAGAAGGAAAACCCATCAAGGATTACTCCACAAGGAGATTCTAACTTAAAAGCCTCTAAAGGCTGCAGAAGCATCACCACCTTCCTGTTCTGGTTCTGAACCCTGCCCAGGTGTACAGGGCACCTGCTGCAGCCACTCTCACCCAGCTCACCCCCGAGTTACAGAACTGGCTCACACAGAGTCACTGTCGCAGCAAAATGTCCTACTAGTGCTTGTCAATTTTAAAAATGTAGGTATTTTCTGCTGAAAGCTGATGGGCTACACTTGCATACGGAGCAGGGAAGCAATTTTCAACACAGAGCCTTGGGGATTTCCAGGACAACAGGACAGAAATACAAGAGGGAAACGGCCTTGACAACCCCGGGAAGAACTTGTACTTCTTACTGATGGTTATGCCATACCCACCTCCTCTGATAAACCATCTTCTGGATCGTAGTCTCCCATGTTAACGACTTCCACAGGCAAATTAAGGGAAGTAACAGCTTCAGCCAGAGCTTTGGCAAATCTCTGAACAAAGAAACATAGGAAGTTATCAATTACTCCAACCCACACAAGCCCTGCTGTGCTCAGCCACAAGACTTCTTCCAGCACAGGAAGAATAATGACACAGGAGACCTGGACACTGGCACTGCAATTCCTCACGTTCAAACAAAAATGGAGTACACTGGCTGGGAGTTACAACATTACAATGACTGATCACTTCACAGTTACACAAGTAAATTACATTTCTTCTTGAGAAAGCACCAAAACCAGCACTTCTCTCTAAGAAGACCTGCTAAAAAATTAAAATTATAGTGCAAGAGTAAACTTTTGGCTTTATAATCAATCTCTACTGCATGCCTTGCTTAAAGGGAGAAGAAAAATTGTTATTTTAATTTAATTTTCACTTATCTTGCATGTTGGGCAATGATTGTAACGAGCTAATGAACGTGCTGATGAACTCCCAGATCTGCACCCAGGGCAGTGTTTTAAGGCAAGCAACCTTCTCGGATCCCAACAGTATTTCAAAGCAATTTCAGAGATGTGCAATAAAAGTACAGATACCTTTGCTGTGCCAGTCTGAGAGCCATAGAAAATCTTCACTCCAGCAACATGGACTTCCTGTGCCTGAGGCGGGACACATCCATTTCCCAGTTTGTCTGCTGTTCCCTCGGAGGAAGCGGGATTCCCATGGGATTTCTCACCCTATGAAACAAGAGCTGTGTCACATGCAGTCCCTTTTCTAAGGGACGTCAAACCAAGATCAACTAAAACTCAAATCTAGGGGCCACTCTCAGCAATGGTCAAAGCATTTTGGTTCCTCTCACACCCAAACACACCAGGACCTGTGTTCCTGACCTAGGCCATGCTACAATACCCACTCGTCTGGGAGGTGACAGGATCCAGGTGAACCTCCCAACTCCTGCAGCAGATCTTCACCCACCTGCACAAGGAGGTTTTCAATTCCTGAATGGCCTAATCCCCTCCCATCCCAAAACCAGCCCAACCCTGTCAGTAGCATCATGAAAACGCGAAGGTGCAAACACCGGGCACAAGCAGAGGGGTTTACCTGGAGTGACAGAGCAACCCAGGGGGACACGTTCTCCCAGTGTGAGGAGTGTCCTGCTGAGCTCTGCCCCAGCATCAGAGCAACGAGGGCATTTAGTGACCCACAGACACAAACAATCCGGGCTGAGGATCATAACCAGATAACTAAACTGCATTTGGGACTTGCAGCACCCTCAGTGGGTGCCTTTATCCAGTAACTACTCACTTCTAGCCAGGTTTTTGGGGTCTACTCAGAGAAAAGTGCTGACAGGCTCAGTTACCTTTCTTTTGGTTCTGGTGGTGGTGAACTGAATGACAATCCAAAGGCTGATCCCAAAAGCAACAGCAGAATAGATGTAAAATCTGTGCAGCCATATGGACACCAGGCAAGTATGGAAGTAGCTCCACGTATCCATCGAGACATCTAAATCTGGAATGTCACGGATTCCTACAGTGCGAATATGGAAGGAGCACACACAAAATAATCACACGGTACCCACGGCCTCACGTCATCAGCTATTGCCCCGGCTTTGCAGAAAACAGCTTTTGGCTGAAGACAAGGCATTAAAATTGAATCAAGAAGCCTTCACCTCCTCAGGTGTGTCAGCTGAGCTCCAAGCTAACATTCCATACTGTCAGAGGGAAACTCTGGGCTTTTCCTTGATAGGGCAGCTCTGTTACAAGGAAAAGCAGAAGATACTTGTGCTGTCCGAGTGCCTGAAAGGAAAAAGTCCTTGTGAAACATCCACTGGATCGTACTGGCCTTAGTTTTACACAAAGCCAGCAAACGCAGCTCTCTGGAATGAGAAAGCTCCAGTCCAAGGGGGAAAGCACCTGCACAGAACTTTGCTGAACACAACCCTCGCTTACACACATTAGACGTCACACTGATTACAAACAGAGTTTCAAGGGCAGACCGAAACCTGGATTCAATTAGAAACACTTTCACAGAATTCTATGATGCAAGTGAAGTTTGATTTGGAACAACTGAGATGTTTCAGGTTGTTTCAGAACATTCAGGGCACAGAATGCCAGGGTACAGCCAGGAACGCACCTGCGTGGTGTCTGGGAATATCTATTTCATATGGAAGATTCAGGCACTCCAAAAAGGCTGCTTTGTGATACTTACTGACTGAGGAACACAGCTGACACCCTCCTACTATCATCTGCAGCTTGGATCTTGTTTTTGCAGATACCAATCAAGAGCACAGAATCCAAGTATATCCAAGAAGCTAGAAACTCGTACTGGCTGTTACTCAAGTTACCAGATCAAAGGCTTAAGGGGATGCCCTTCACCCCTCCAGCAGCAACACTGAGACTCACAAAAGAAAAAAGCCAAGAGCACTTGCCCAGTGTTCCCAGTTTTGCCCAAACCACCTACAGGGATTCTCCTAACCTCTACAGAATTTCCTCAAATGTGATAGATGCTGCATATATTCAAGAGCATTTTAGCTCCAAAACACACACAGACACACACACTATTATCCCCCTATGCAACTACACCCCCCCTTATGGTTATCACCCCCACAAACACACACGCACACCCCACCCTCGTGGTTCTTCCTCCTCCCACAGTTAATGCCCCTCTCTCCCCCAAATACCCCTCACGGTTATTACCCCACCTTCCCCTGCCTCTCACGGTTATTATCCCAACTATTATCACAATTATTAAACACCCCCCCTCTAAGTTACTTCCCCCCTACACCACCCATGGTTAACAAATACCCCCACGGCCATTACCCTCATCTCCCTCCACAGCACCCTCTCACAGTTAAAACCGCACACACATGCGGTTATTACATCCCCCCTTATATTCAAGGTTATTAGCCCACACACACAGTTATTATCCCACAAACACGGTTATCGTATCCCCCCTCACGGTTATTACCCGCACACACACACTTTAATTACAGTTATTACCCCACAGACACGGCTGTTCTGTTCCCCCCATCACGGTTCTCTCTCTCACACACAGCCACCACCCCGTCCCCTGCCGGCTCGCCCGCCCGGCACTGACCCCGCTCCCGCCCGGCGCTCCCCTCACGCCGCCATGCACTGCTCCCGCCCCTTCCGCCCGCGCCGGAGCGGCCGCCATTCACTGCCGGGCCGGGGGCGGAGCGGGCGGCGGCCGCCATGTCCATCTTCACCCCCACCAACCAGATCCGCCTCACCAACGTGGCCGTGGTGCGGGCACGGCGCGCCGGCAAGCGCTTCGAGATCGCCTGTTACCGCAACAAGGTCATGGGCTGGCGCAGCGGAGCGTGAGTGCCCGGGGAGCCGGCGGGGAGGCGGCTCGGGCCCGGCGTGGGGCCCAGGGAAGGGCCCGTGTGGGGACCCGGGTGTGAGGGGGCCGTACCCGGGGACCCCGTGTGGGGACTCGGCAGTGGCGCGGGAGGGGGCCCCGTGTGGGGCCCGGGGTGCCGGAGGGGGGTCGGCAGTGACCGTGCGGGACCCGGCTGTGGGGCCGGGGATGGTGCGCGGTGCCCGGATCTGGCCCTCGGAGGAGGCGCGGGGCCGAGAACGGGAGCACCCTGCCCGTGCCTGGGCAGTGACACCTCCGTGGTTCCAGCTGTGCTGATTCAGCCCGGGGCAGCGGGAGCTGTTTCTCGTCGCTGAACACAGCTGTGCTTCTGGCATTGCTGCTTTGCTAGAGAGGGGCTTTGGACGAGGGATGGAGTGCCAGGACAGGGGGCAGTGTTTTCAAACTGACAGACGACAGGGATAGATGGGATATGGGGAAGGAATTGTTCCCTGGGAGGGTGGGGAGGCCCTGGCACAGGGTGCCCAGAGCAGCTGTGGCTGCCCCTGGATCCCTGGCAGTGCCCAAGGCCAGGCTGGACACTGGGGCTTGGAGCAGCCTGGGACAGTGGGAGGTGTCCCTGCCCATGGCAGGGGTGGCACTGGGTGGGCTTTAAGGTCCCTTCCAACCCAAACCATTCTAGAATTATTCTAAGGTTTCTATACTTGTCTCAATCTCTAGGGAGAAAGATCTCGACGAGGTCCTGCAGACACACACAGTGTTTGTCAATGTCTCCAAAGGCCAGGTGGCAAAGAAGGAAGATCTGGTTCAAGCATTTGGGACAGATGACCAAACAGAAATCTGTAAGATGGTAAGTTTCACACACTTTGCTTTATAAAAGATGTGAGAAGATTTAGTCACACAGTTAGGTTGGTTTGTACTGAAGGGTGTTTGTAGAATGCTGCTATAGGTGAAAGGGTTGTTTGTTAAGAAATGGGTAAAAAGGAGCGGTAGCTTTGTTTTATAGTTTTAAATTTGGCATATGCATGTGGCTGGAAAGAATTCTGTCTAACACACAACTTGCATGCACTGATGTCTCTGGACACAGCCGCTGAAGAGGTCCTCATGTAAGATGAGTTATTAAGGATGCAGAGAAAGGAAGTGGACAGTTGCTTACTTTGGAGAGCTCACTTAAGTGTTAATAACAGATCTAATTTCTTTGTCCTTATTGGTGGGATATGAACTGTGGACTTGCTGCGGGTGATGAGATTTCAGTAAATCTCTTGAGTCAGCAGTGCCGTGGAGCCAGGAGGGACATCCCTGTCCTGGGGCCACCAGGCCCAGCACCACCAGCTGGGCCAGGGAGGGGATTGTCCTGCTCTGCTCTGGGCTGGGGCGGCCTCACCTCCAGTGCTGGGGCAGTTTTGGGTGCCTCTATATAAGAAAGATCTAAAGCTGTCAGAGTCCAGAGAAAGCTATGAAGAAGGTGAAGGGCCTGGAGGGGCCACATGAGGAGCAGCTGAGGGCACTTGGTCTGTTCAGCCTGAGGAGACTGAAGCTGAAGCAGGGTCTGCAGCTCCTCCCGAGAGACAGCTCCAATCTCTGTTCCCTGTGACAGGGACAGAACCCAGGAACGGCTGGAGCTGGGCCAGGGCAGGGTCAGGCTGGATCTCAGGGAAAGGTTCTTCCCCCAGAGGGTGCTGGGCACTGCCCAGGCTCCCCAGGGAATGGGCACGGCCCCGAGGCTGCCAGAGCTCCAGGGGCGTTTGGACACCGCTCCCAGGGACAGAGTGGGACTGTTGGGGTGTCTGTGCAGGGCCAGGGTTTGGACTGGATGATCCCTGTGGGTCCTTTCCAGCTCAGGACATTCTGTGAGTCTGCGAAATCTGTGCTTCTCTTGCTGCAGTTTAGTGTTTCTGTGGTGAGTTTTTTTGTCTGAAGTCTTTCCAGTGCTGTCTGTTGTAATGATTCAGGTTATTAATTTGGTTATTGTTTGCTGCACTTCATGTCTAACCAAACCTTTCAAGCAGCTGTCAAATTACAAAGTTACTGAACTTCTCACTCTTGAGACCCGTGATGCTTATTAACCGATTTCTGTGGTTTACAGATTCTGTCCAAAGGGGAGCTGCAGGTGTCGGACAAGGAACGGCACACGCAGCTGGAGCAGATGTTCAGAGACATCGCCACCATCGTGGCTGACAAGTGCGTGAACCCCGAGACAAAGCGGCCCTACACAGTGATCCTCATCGAAAGGGCCATGAAGGACATTCACTACTCTGTCAAACCCAACAAGAGCACGAAGCAGCAGGTGAGTTTCCTGCAGTATCAGCTCCTGCTCCGAGGTGGTGTCACCTCGTGTAATTCCTCAGGTCTCAGTCACAGAGGGATCAGCAAAGCCCCACGATCTGGGGCCCGCAGAGGGATTACTCAGCCATCTGGCAGCTGAGTGCTGGAGAGAAGCAGCTCCTGAAACTCAGGCAATTTGTTTGCTAAGAATTCAGGGAAGGGAGAAAGAAATAAAAAAAAACAACAGTGATACACCTAAAACAGAAATGAAAGGTTTATTATTTATGCTAATTGAGGTGGTATATCAGGTTTGCATCTGAACCACGTGGGTTTGTGGTGTTTTGCAGTATAGCTATTTAATTTTATTTCAGGCAGTTTTTGAGTGTTCAAAGTGATCACAAACAACAAGAACTCTGCCTTTTCTTGTTAATCTGTTGAAAGAGCATGATAGCAGCCTCCCTGCAGCAGAGTGGCAGTGACCAGCACTGACTTCAGAGATGGCTCTGAAGCTGGGGAAAAGGTTCGAGATTTGGATCTGGGTGCTGGGTTTTAAGCAGGTGTGTAAATGCTCTTTTTCTTGTCCAACAGGCCCTGGAAGTGATCAGGCAGCTGAAGGAGACCATGCAGATTGAACGTGCTCACATGAGGCTGAGGTTTATCCTGCCAGCAAAGGAGGGCAAGAAGCTGAAAGAGAAGCTCAAGCCACTGATTAAAGTTATTGAGAGTGAAGACTTCCAGGAACAGCTGGAAATTGTAAGCAAAAAGCAGTCCCTGGGTTTCAGGTTCTGTTTGAACTACACCTTGTGTATTTTAGTAGGAGATGAATTCATAGATGGAAGTTGTTAAGATAAACTGCAAGTTTACCAGAGATCCTGAATTGAGCTGCAGCTGGGAATTTTTAATTTCACACAATCCTAGTGATGTGAGCAGGAAGCAGCCTTTGGTATCCAGAGCTTGCTCCAAGCTGAGGAGTGCACAGTGCAATTCCTCTTAGCAGTGATGATCCTGCAACACTGATAAGTTTCTCTGGGGTGTGGAATGTTACCGTTACTAATTTGGTGGCTTGGGTCTGGGTTTTGAGAGTGGTTAATTATTTTTCTTTAAAAATCAGTGTGTGGTAAAGCAAAAATTGGTATTAAAATGTTCATGAGAACAGATTGGAATCCAGCAATCCCAACTGGCAAAAGCCATGTCCAGCATGGGGAACTGGAACTGTAGAGCTTCTGTGGAAAGATTGCTGCCAGATAGTGCTTGTCAGCTGTGCAGAGTCCTTCTCTAGCTAACCAGGATTGTTTTAATGGAAGTGAATGTTAGGCCTTGGGTAGGGGCTGGTGAAATTCAAATGTTCTTGGCTGACTGATGAAATGTGGAACATTCCAGGTGTGCCTTATTGACCCAGGCTGCTTCAGGGAGATCGACGAGCTGATCCGCAGTGAGACAAAAGGGAAAGGATCTCTGGAAGTGCTCAGTCTGAAGGATGTGGAGGAAGGAGATGAAAAGCTTGAATAACAAAACCTTCCTGCAGCAGATCTGCTTTGACAACCTCCCCACAGTGACTGGTGTAGCCACTCTTCTGTTAGGCCTTCATGGTTTTTTTCCAATCTCTTGCTGCCAAATATTTTCTGACACTAATCCTTTGGGATTTTTCCATGCAGTGTGCGTTGGGTTTTTTTATCATTTTACACTTGCTTGGTTTACAGATGTCTTTGCCTGTAAGAAGATTTTGTGTCAGAGTTGCACTAATAAGGACTGAGTTAGGGTGTGGTAGGAGGTTACTCTGGCTTTGCTTTAGTTTCAGGGTTGCTGTTGAAGAGTGTTTGAGTGATTTGGTGCCAATTGTTTGTACCTTCAGGTTGTCAGTGTTGAGTGAGAGATTGCACTGCTCACTGAGGAGTGGCTTTGTATGTGAGGACAGGGACCTTAAGAAAAGAGAGCTGCATTTTCGCTTCTGAACTGGTGCAAAGTGTGGATCATGTCTGAAAATCAGTCTCTTGGCAGCGTGAAAACTGACTTAGGCTTCCATAATTGGCTGCTTGATAATTAAAGTACTTCAAAGGACCATTCATAAGAAATTCCTTCACTGGCTGTAACAGCACTAGCTGACTTAGAGATTATGTTCTCTAAATAACTTATTTGTAGAATATATTTAGCTACATTAATAAAAAGAAATTATCATCTATTTATATATTATAGATACAGAAAGAAATAAGATACTTATTTTTGTTAATAGTAGAGGAGATATCCCTGGCTGTGGCAGTGCTTTTGTAGGCTGAGGGAGTAGCCTGTGCTTGGGAGCTGCTGCTTTCACATGATAAAATGAATCTCAAACAGGCAGTGGTGGCCTCTGGCCATGGAGCCAGACGGGCTTTTGTTGGGCAGTAATTCCCAGCAGGAATTGTTTGTGTGTGCCCCATTGCTTTTTAGTGCACCAGAACAATTCTGGCAGCTGTCCTTTATCCTCTGTCCTTTTTTTGCTGCTCTCTAATCCACGCACGGAATTTCCAGTCAGCTCCTGAGGCATGGGATATAGTTCTTGCTAATTCTGTTAAATCTTGCTGCAGCTGTGTTAAACAAACGATTTGAAGTTGAACCGGGGTATTTCAAAGAAAAGGGGAAGAGAGGACAACAACGGGGGAAGGAGATACTAAAAATACAAACCACCAGGCAAAGCAGATACAGTTCAGTGGCTAAAAGCTAAATCAGCAGGAGTTTGAGGAGCCTTCAGTATGACATTCCTGTTTCCATGCAGATAGCAGGCAGCAGGTGAGGAGCTGTGGGCCAGCCAGGGATGAGATCTCTCCCAAGTGAGCGTGGTGCTCTTTGGTTGCTGTTGCCTTCCCGAGACTCCCCCCTCATGTGACAGTAAAACAGAGCTGGGTTTGTACTCCTGACCTTTCCTCTGCGCCTTTAACTCATTGTGAATTTTCTGGAATTTCATCAGGGAGAGTAGAAATCAGCTGGAGGAGAGGAGGTTTGGCATGTGAGGTGGCTGCAGGGCTGGATCCTCACTCCAAGGCTGCCCCTTGGGAGTGGATTTCTGCAGCAGCCAGTTTGTGTGCGTTTGTGCAAGGCCAGGATCAATTCCTTCAGCAGTATTTTGGGAGGATCTGCCTCTCTAGAGCCTGAGTTTTGCTGAGGGCAGGTGAAACAGAGATTCTTGAACCACTTTATCCATTTTAAAATGCTTTTGTTTGTTCCCGAGGGTTTAAATGCTGCCTAGGAAATGCAGGGGTGTGATGACTGGAACTGCCACGCGGACACGGCTCAGCGTGGAGAGCGCTGTGTGCACGGGCAGCTCCCTCTGGGCACCACCCTGGGCTGCTGCCTCCACGTGCCCCTCTCTCCAGGCACACTTTGGGAAGCACTGAAGATGATCATGTGGATATATAGCTTGTCACTGGCAATTAGTGCTAACATGCAATTCGTAAATACGCAAATGAGACGCTGAGCAAGAGCCTCAGAGGATGCTGTGTCAGTAATACCTGATGTCACAATTCTTTAATTTCTTGGTTTGCTGTGTTCAACACCTCGAGCACAATGGGACGGCAGCAGGTTAAAGACCTGGAGTTACAGAACCTTAAGCTGAGCTGATTGATGAGGTTGGTATGCTAGGAAGGCAATTTCTTTGTAAAGGCTTTTTCTGCAAATCCAAACATTAAGGATTTTCTCTGGTAGAGGGAGCTTGGGTTTATTTATGGACATAAAAGTGTACATGCTGGCATTTCTTGTCACGTTTGTAGTTCAGCAAGAATGTATGGCGAGCATCAGAATAAAGCTCAGGATTGGTAACTGGTTTGTGTTTGCCCATTCCAACGAGAGCATAACTCCCTGCACAGCCATTTCCTGGCTAATTAACTGGAATTTCCAAATAGGAGAGCATTTAAATAAGCTGGCAGCTTCCGGGAGAGCACTGCTGGTGTGTTTGGGTGCACATGCACGTGTGTTTTCCCTGAAATTGTCCTCCTGTTCCTGGTGGGGCTCAGAATGATCCCTGACAACTGCCACTGCCACGCCAATGGAAGACAAAGCTGGAATGCTGCTCTGCCCCCCTCGAAGAGCTCATTAATCAGTTATTAATGAACCTGTTCCCTGCAGAAGCGTTGAGGAGGGGGCTGGGCCGTGGCTGAGCAGGAGCCGTGTGGCCGGTGGCGGTTGGCAGTGCCGTGGTGACCGTTCACGTGGAACCCTCTGGTCACAACGCTGCGACGCCTCCCCGGGGCAGCAGGGCCTCGGCATCTGTCCCACGGGGTCTGGGAATGGTGGGCCAAGGGATGGAGGCCCCCGGCAGCACGCGGGGCCCCAAGGCCGAGCTGAGCCAGCGCAGCCAGGAGATGCGTGTCCTTGTGGCCCTGCAAGGTGCGGCCTCGGGCTGCTCGGGGCCGGGGGGGGCACGGCCCCCTCGTCCCGCCGTACCATCGGCTCCCTGATGTCCCCCAGAGCAAGGCGGCAAGATTTTCGCTCAGTCCTGCGAGGAAAAGCTCCGGCAGAACAGGGAGCTGCTCCCCAGCCTGCAGGCGGCCTTGCAGGAGGATTCCAGTATCCTGGATTTTGTACTGAAGGTACCAGCAGGTCTCCTGCTGCACCCCTGCCTGGTGCTGGCCCTGCACCCCCGACTCCTCCAGGAGCTGGCAGCATAGGCCAGCAAAAGGACGTGTCATTGCCAGACTGACAGTGACCATCTCTTTGTCCCTCCCCTGCCCACAGTACAACAAACTCCCCATTAAGGATGCTTTCGGAGAGGGCCAGGAGCTCATTCCGGCCACTCAGAGCGTGGAGGTAACGGCGGGGGCT
>VZTD01003906.1:291795-389223 GCA_013397725.1 Rhagologus leucostigma | reverse complement strand
TGTTCCGGACCGGAGCAGAACAGTCCAAGGAAAAGTTCTTGCCTCAGCTAGCAGGCTAGCTAAAAAGCAAAGAGTTTTAACTCTCCGTCTCTCTCCCGAGAAAAGGAGCCGAAAGCTGGCTAAAAGCAGGAAGGTGCTTTCCTTGGCTCTGTGGCAGCAGGAACGCAGGGGAGTGTGTGTCCTTAAGCACAAGCTCTGAAAAATTCGCCTGGCTTCTCTCCCCCCTCTCCTGAGAAACAGCTTAAAGACACAGGAAGGCACAGGATTCATGTCCAGCATAGGGCAGACAATAGGGAATAAAGTATCCTACAATCAGCCCAGGACACGAGACCTTTAGCATTTGCCCAGTTGTTTCCCGGGGGGACTGCTTGGAAACTAATCAGGGAGATGCTTAGGAAAGACACTATCTATATTGTCCCAAAGTCCTTGTGTACAACTCCAAAGGATACTATTACAGAATGCTGAGGTGTCGGATAACACTGATTTCTGCTTCCCTCATACCAGCTTTGACTCCTTAAGACAAATCACACATGCACCAAAATTTTATTCTGAAGCTAAGAATTGCAAAAAGCATAGTCTATTATAATGCACCAATTATAATGTACAGAAACTAAAATATTTGACAACACATTCCTTTCACACATCCCGTGTCTTACTTTTTTCTCTTCCAATGAACAACTTAAAATCAGAGCTTCTTTTAAACTTTACCCAGCACATCAACTCTGAAAAACAGAGCCTTCATGAAACACGGGTAGAACTGAGAGGTTAAGAATGAAGTGCAAGCCCAAATGAAGAACTAACAAACCTTCTGTCATACTGTTACTGTTTTACTGAAAATAGATTAAAATAGATTATTCTTGTGTGTAATCTAGCCCTAACACTAAAATGGGTTCAATCCAGATTCTCGCTCCAAAGAATCTAGATAATATAAATATAAAAGTAATGAGATTTTACATAATTTTTAAGAAATCTATTAACCTAAATGAGAGTTACTGGGGTCTTTTTCAGACATCTACCTCAGCACCGTTTATTAACTCAAATAAAGAGATTTAGAAGGTAACTTAGACCAGACAGAAGCACAGTTGTCTCACTTCTTGCAGGCACTCCAACACTTATTTTGCCCAATCACTGTGGTTCTCCCAATGGCACTTAGGTGCATTCTCTACAGCACATGCAATTTTTTTCTAAAGGCTGCAGCACAAAATGAATAGGGCATCAGGGCATTCAGATATTACTCCCTGACTGCTGTCTGCAGCAATCAGCAAGCTTTTGAAAAGACTGTCATTAGTCACTATGAACACGGAGCCACCAGAGCCTCTTTCAAGATCAGAGTAAATTAGTGGTGCTGCATCCATTTCCATTCTCACACTGACAACCTCAGACTCCTGAAGCCTTGCAAATACACCTTTACAACCCTGCTCCCCACTACTGAAGGGCTAACAGACTCAGTCAAGTCAAATGAATACTGGCCAGTACAGGCTTTATTTTCTATAAAATTCAAGAACCATGGCACAGCTAAGTCCAGCATCACTTTGACGTTCTCAGTGAGTTTTACTTAGCTCTTGAATGCACCAAAGCTAAAAACAACTTTTAAAGCAAGTTACCATTGCATACTTCCATTCTAAATGTCAGGACAATTAATCCAAAAACACCAGAGGTTTATGTCCAAAAAGGAGACAGAGGAGTCCTATTACCTTATTCGAATAAAGGGAGAGGCCATGGGGCATTCCCCTGGGGTCTCTCAAATTGCTGGAGGATGCAGCCTCCTTTTTATCCTAATTTCCCGGCCACATTTCTCTCTCTCTTTCCCCATTGGCTGAGGTACTTGAGAGGTACAGACCTCCTGAATCGCCTGGTAAAGACCCCTTTCTAACGTGTAACTCCCCGCTTTTTTTTCCCCTTTTTCCTTGTGTCTCTGTTCTTTTTCTCTAAGTCCAGGGATTTAACGCAGTCTTGAGTGATAACAGTCCGTGTCAATTAGTGGAATTTCTATGAAATTTATGGTTCCTCCCGTTGCTTCTCTCGGCATCTGGCTTTATCTACAGCAAGCCCACAGTTTGTTTGTAAAGACACCTCCTTCTCATTCCTTTCATAAAGAAACATTAAATTGCTCTTGGAAAATTCAGCTCAGTGATCATTAAACAGAGATTGTGATAAATGAGTGAATGATAAATGTTGGCTTTCGCAAATATGGATTTAACATTCACTAGTGATAATGTATTACGCAGAAATAGTGTTAAAGTAAAACATAGTTAAGTAGAAATGAGGTTAGAATGTACTGTAACCTCGAAGTAGTTGTAATATGTTAGGAAACGTAGTAATAAGTACATGATAATAAATGTCTTTAAGTCGATAAACCACAGAGCCGAAGAGCAAGACATGTTAAAGAAACAATGAAGATAGGCCACAAGCATCCCAGGAAGTTTGTTACCTCGTAAAATTCACACCTCCCCAAAGAAACTGTCAGCTACACCGGAGGAGGATCTCTGCCTTCAACTCTGAGAGAATCCAGAGGACCTAAGACGGTGCCGTGCTGGCTAGAGGGGGCAGAGATCAGGAAGGGGGGACGCTAAGTGAAGTGTAAATTACTTTCTGAGCTTAATGAATATGTAACAGTTTGAGAAGGTACTTAAGTTCTCAATAGAATGAATGAAACCGCGCCTCTAGCAATGAGCTTAGCGCCCAGCGCTGTTTTGTCTTTGTTCTACTAATAAATGTTCAACATTATACTGCTGAAATCTCAGCTCCTGAATTCGTTTATTTCAAGATCTACATATTCGCAAGAACTTGTAACCTTTTATCCAGCAAAGTAACTACATCTGTTAGTAGAAACAAAATATTTTCAAACTCACAAGTTGATATGTTACAATTTTAAATTCACGTGCAATTTATTATAGTTACTGGTATTTTAAACAAAGTGTACTAAGTAGTTTTTGCAAGGATGCACTGGAAGATCGCACAAATTCCACCAGAAGTACTTAAAATCATGCAAGTTGGGAACTGCTGACATGATGTCAGGACACAGAGAGTGTATCCCGCCATCAGCAAGATAAAAAACCTGCTTCCTTGTATTATTTATTCCTGTCCATACATTACTAAACTTCTTCAATACTCTTGACTTAAAAATGGCACTGCCCTTGAGTAACAGGTTATGTCGACATATACATATACCTCTATAGATACATATTTATATATGTACGTATGTATCTCGAGCTACAGCTCTATTGCTAAAACAGAAACTTGATGGAGCTTCTGAGGGCCACATTTTCTATTATTTGAATACAGTGGTGAATATCTCAAATAAAACATTAAAACAAAGATTTGTGTGAGCTAGTTGTTCATGTTTAACACAAATGCAAGTGGGAAAACCAGTAATGTAATACTGATGGAAGAACTGGCTTTAGCTTAACCTTTGCATTCCAATTTTAGGCGATTGGAATAACTGCAATCTGTTTCTCAGGATTATCCTGTACAGTAGGAAACTTTTATTTTGACCTTTCAGAAGCTACTCTTTCTTCTTCTTTTTCTTTTAGCACTCTAGGATAACAGTTCCATGTTCGTTTCTATAGGACTGGTATAGCCTCGATTTTCCAATGCTTTTCTTAGTGAGAGGAAGGCTAATGTCTTTACAAACAATTCGATGGGTGAAGGTATGGGTGTCAACATCTTTGAAATGGGTTTTAATGTCTCTACCAACTTTGGGCAGCAAGTTCGTTACAGAGCCCACACAGCTTGGCTCCTGAAACAGACAAGGGTCTGCACAAGCCTGAATTTCTGAATTCTGCAGTAAAATGACAGGTTCAGAGCGGGGGGAGGGGGGGAGGGGGAGGGAGATATGGGTAGGCGGTGAGGGAAGGCTGTACCCTCCTAGTACCTCAGCAATAGGGAAAGGAAGAGGCAACATGCGGCCGGGAGCTTAGGATAAAAGGGAGGCTGCGCCCCGCGAAACCTAGAGAGAGAAAACCTCGCGGTGCGGACCCGGTGGACTCTCTCCCTTTATTCGAATAAAGTTGAAGGACTCCTCTGGCTCCTTTTTGGACAAAAACCTCTGGCGTTTGTGGAATTTTCCGGACATTAGGCAGGACGCGCTTCTGGCTCATTAATCATTCCGATTTCCCCGCTAACTCTTCTCCCCTGCCACGTCGTGCCACTTGCTCACCTTCCTCACAACTACTTCCGCATTCTGTTGCCACCGACATTTGCCTTCTGCTAGCGCGGTGAAGCAATGCTGAAAATCAATCTGATCGCGTCCTTATAACCACCGAGACTCCTGCCCGGCGGACAAAATGGCTGTTTGCCCTTTAACCTATGCAGCGCCCGGGCCCGGCCGGCAGCGGCGCTCAGGGAACAGCCGCTGATCCCCTCNCGGGGCCTGGCTGCCCGCGGCGGCCGCGCGCGGTGACGGGGCGCTGCTCGGTAACGGGGCGCTGCTCGGTAACGGGGCGCTGCTCTTGAGGCCGGGTCGCGGTCCCGGGGAAGGGAGTGGAGCGGGCCCTGAGGGAATAGAAGCTGTCGCTGTGTTGCCCAGCAGTCCCAGCAGCAGTGTGTATGTGTCTGCGTCTCTGTGCCTCTGTCTGTATGTATGCGTTCGGTCTAGAAACCACGACATGTTTTTCACACTCAGAAGAATCTTCATTTCCATAGTGAAATCTTTTAGTGCTTAAGCCTCTTTAAAACTGGTTTTGATTGTTAAGGTAAAGTTTCACTATGTTTGGAGATGGGTGGGACAAGGATTTGATTTGCAATAACAATAACACACCAGTCACAAGAATTTGTTGTGTCTGTATTTTCGGTGATTTTCTGTACAGCATTAAAGTTTGGTCTTTTACTTAAATCGTTTTAGTAGTGGTGGATATGCCCTCAGGCATTTTTATTTTATTTTTTTTTTAACTTAGTTGGCACAATGACTGACTTTGAAAAGAACTTGCATCAGGCCATGGTTTCTCAGCTGCATGACTTTGCTGCTGCTGGAGACACAGCCAGGCTGAAGGCTCTGCTCAAGCGCTCCCCGTCACTGCTCAATGCGGCCACAGGGAATGGCTGGACAGCCCTCATGTACGGTGCCAGAAATGGACACCTCGAGGTTGTGCAGGTTCTTCTTCAAGAAGGGTAAGCTGTCTAGTAGACCCCGTTCAAGAGCTCTATTTTGCACCCCCCTTTTTGCCCCTCTCAGTTTTGTCTCAGAGAAGTAAATTTACCAGACAAATAGTGGAAGAATTTTCAGGGCTAAAATTCAGGAAAATGTATTCTGTGTCAGTTTATAACTGGGTTCTGCTGTTGCATCATGCTTTTCATATTTGCTAAGAAGGTTTAAAAGTTATGAGCCTCTCTAAAGTTACTCCTTTGGTATTCAAGGATATGCTGTCACTCCTCACAGAGGCCAACAGAATAGAACAAAGTTTGTGCCCCATTCTAACCACTGTATTAAATATAAATTTGGTGTATTTGATTGTTTCACTTAAAATTTTTTCTCTAAACTTGATTTGTAACCCACTTGAATCTTTATTAGTGTAGAATGTTTGCTGACTTCAGTAGGACGTGACAGACTCACCTTTTCCAAAGTTACTGATAGATACATTTAAGTTGAATCTTAGGTTTTGGACAATACGCCTACTCGTTCTTCCTTGACCATGTCAACGTTATTTTCTTCAGTTGGCATGACACCAAGCATGTTCATTACTTGTCAAAAACCTCCTATTTTCAAGTCATCTGTTTTAGTTCTCGTGTTTCAAGACACTCAGAAATGCAAAGAATGCTGCTCTTCTTGAGACCCTAAAGAAAATGCATGTCAAGCATGAATAAAGTTGAGATACAAATACTTCAAATGGAAAATGTTTCAAAACTAAGTTAGAATCAAGTATGGCTCAATGGAGTTTAACATTAATCAAGCTCAGGCTGTTCCTTTCTGCTCTCTTAATTACAGAAACAAGCAACGTTAGTTCATTCTGTAGTTAATGAGTAACTTCAGGCATAGCATTCTGCAGCTTCCAGTAATCATTCCACCCGTTTTTGTTATTTTTTTCAGTTCTACCCGAGTCCTGTGGCCTCTGCTGAGGTTTAGAGTTGGGCATTAGATGAACCACTGGTTTTTACTATAATCAGTACATTCCAGTATGTAGAGGAGTATCTCAGTGCCAGATTTTGTGTATTGAGGAATCTTGAGATGCTGGGGAATTTATGAATTAGTAAATAGGATAACAGTTTTTTAAGTTATGCTTTTAAATGTCCTCTTCATGGTTGCTCTCTTAGGCAATTGAATATAGTTCATGAGATGATGCTGTGGCCTCATTGGTCTCATTTTAGTTAATGTTTAGAATAATTATTTTGACAACTACAGTTGCTGGTTATATAAACATGAATGTCTATAAAGATAATATTTCATAACATTACAGAGAATAATCTTGGAAGTCTAGTCGGTTGCTTTTTTATCTCAGAATTGTAGAATCATAGCATATCCTAAGTTGAAAGCGACCCACAAGGATCAAGTCCAACTTATAGTCCTGCACAGCACCATCTCCAAGGATCACACCTTGTGCCTGAGAGTGTTATCCAAACACTCCCTGAACTCTGTCAGGCTTGGTGCTGTCAGCACTTCCCTGGGGAACCTGTTCCAGTGCTCAGCCACCCTCTGGGTAAAGAACATTTTCCTGATAGCCAACCTAAACCTCCCCTGAGAGAGCTTCATGTCATTCCCTTGAGTCCTGTGACTGGTCATGAAAGAAGTTTCTTTAGCACCAAAAACTTGTAATTAAGTTTTGAATAGTTTTCTAAACAATACTCAAATTCCCTCAAAAACTGCTGAATTTAATGTAAAATGTCAAAACGGTCTTGCCTGTGGTATAGTTACCTGTGTATCAGCAATATTAATATTTACTGGCATCTTCTGGTTTTAAAAAGTGATGAGTCTAGTAAGTATTATGTAATTTGTAGTTTACAGTGACATTTCTGTTTTACCTACCAATTTAAGATCAGCAAAAAATAAAAGTGTGTTATTTTGACCTCCCAAACAACCTCAATATATTTCAGGTTTGGGTTTCATTTTGTCTTTAGTATTTAAATACATATCATGAGGCAATGTTCCCTCATCTCTTTCACTTTACAGACATTTGGGTAACTAAAAGAATCCTACACGAACCAGCTCCTGTCACTAAGCAGAGGCTGTATTTGTGATTCTAATTTTATGCTAAATCATTAAATATCCTGAGTTAGAAGGGACCCATGGGGATCAACTCCTGCAGCTGTGCAGGACATCCCAAGAATCCCACCGTATGCCCGCCTATGTGCCTGAGAGTGTGGTCTAAACACTCCTTGAACTCTGGCTTCATGTCCTGTCCCTGGTCACCAGAGTGAAGAGATCCGTACCTGCCCCTCTGCTTTCCCTCATGAGGGTGTTAGAGACCCCCGTGAGGTCTCTCCTCAGTCTTCTTTTCTCCACACTGAACAAGCCAATTAACCTCAATAAAATATTTTATTGTAAATGTTTTGTTGCTCCTTCCAGTAGCTCCTAGAAAGTAATGCTTGTTAGGCTTTTCTAACAAGGTTTTTTTTCTAACAAGGTTTTTTCTTTTTTTCTTTTTTTTTTTTTTTACTCTTTGATTACTGGTTATGGGAAACAGACCTGTAGCCTGACTTTCAAAGTTCTATTTTTGAGCCTTTTTTTTTAATGATACAGTGTGTCCAATTTTAATTAATTCATTGCTTTTGTACTACTGCATGAATTTTGGTGAATGGTAATCTGGAAAGGTTCAACAAAAATGTGAAATACAGCCTTAGTGAAAGAAAAAGAAGTATAATTATATTTCATTACCATAGTGCTAAATATTGTGCCTAAAGATTACCCAGTTTAGACAGAGTGTCTAGAAGTTCTTGTACCTTAATAGTGTCAGATACGCTATAATTAAGAATAACACAGCATCAGGACCTTTCCTAAACTTATTTACTCTGGTAACCTCAGCTCTTTTCTGTTTCTTTAGGTGTGACAGATCCATTGTTAATAAATCAAGGCAGACAGCTCTGGACATTGCTAAATTTTGGGGGTACAAACACATAGCTAATTTGTTAGCTAATGTGAAAGGTGATCAGAAGCCTAGTTTTTTGTCAAATGATGTGAAAGAATATGAAAATTATTTTGGCGTGACGCTTCTGGACAGAAGGAGTGATAAAAGAACAGATTCCAAGTGGCTAAGTAAAAAACAAAGCCATCCAGCTACAGTATACATCCTCTTCTCAAATCTAAGTCCCTTGGTTACTTTGGGTGGGGGAAGAGAGAGCTCAGAGCAACCAGAAGTAAAGCTTTGCAGGTTGTACCACAAGGATGTGGAACAGTGCATAAACCAAACTGAAGAATGTACCTTGATTTTTCTTGGAGTTGAACTTCAGTTCGACATGAGCCTGATGGCTGCTTGCAATGGAAGAGTTCTGCAAGAAGATGAAGAAGATGGGCTAGTTGCTTGGTTTGCTCTTAGCATAGATTCTGCTTCTGCTGAAAAATTTAAACAGAAGCATGAGGACTGTTACTTTCTTCACCCACCGATGCCAGCGCTACTGCAGCTACCTGAAAAAGAAGCTGGTAAGATGCATAAAATGCAGCAAGTACAAAATGTGTAATCATAAAGATACACTTTGGTATTCCCTGGGGTATAATTCAAAGAAAAGACAAACCACTGCAAAGAAATTGTGTGTTTTCAGTGGCTTTAGAAATATTTTGATTGTTAGAAAAATTTTTGATTTTTAAAGCCTATGAGTGGTTTTGTGAAGAACATGTGCATTTGCAAAGGGCTGATTTCTGCAATGACAATATTAGACTGTAAAACCTGTTGATCATCGTGGGTTTTAAACAGTCCTATTTAAATATTCATGCATGAATGTTATTAACATTAAAAAAAGGAAAAAATCTGTCATTACTGAGTTTTCATTACAGTAAATGAGAACCTAAGTCCTTTATAACAGTGTGTTGGATATTCCTCTGACAAGGAAGTGTTGAAAGTGAATTAGTGTTAGTGCGGACAACAAATGTTGTTAGTGACTGCTGTTGTAGCAGTTGTGCTTTTACGTAAGGATAAAGGGAAAGCTTGACTTGCACCTTAAGTTTAAATGGAACAGTGCATTATTATGTCAATACCTGTAGTAGCCCTAAAATGGTCATCTAGAAAAGACTTGATACATATGATTTTGGCACTTTGCCAAGACAAAGTGACTTTTGGGAGAAACAGGGTATATTGATCTGGATGAATTTGTTTCTGAATGTTTAAATTGCCCTGTAGCTATTTAATACCATGTTCTATTGAATTTGCTGTGCTGCAAAGAAAAAGGTATGCCTAACTCATATCGCTCAGCTTCTCTTGTAGCCATGATTATGATTCAAACCACACTCTTACTTTGATTTTTTTTATTAAACTCTACTACTTGCTTTTTCTGTGCTGTTAAAAGCTTAACATGAATTAGTATTTGATTTTGTGCATTTTCAATGTATTGTTTTAAAGGAGTAATAGCCCAGGCGAGATCTGTTCTAGCATGGCACAACCGCTACCGATTCTGCCCAACGTGTGGGAGTGCAACCAAGATTGAAGAAGGGGGTTACAAGAAAACTTGCTTAAAAGAAGATTGTCCCAGTCTCCAAGGAGTTCACAACACATCATATCCACGAGTTGGTGAGAATACTCAGTCAAAAGTGGCTTGTTTGTATTCTTATTATATGCATGTAAATCAATTTATTTCTAGTTATTTCAGCTGCTTACTTCTGTCCTAGGTCTTACATACTTGTTTCTCCACAGACTATGTGTGTCTCAGCTCTGTTTAGCATTAAGTACTTCAGGCTTCTCTTTCTTGCACTAGTCTGTGATACAGAATTGCTGTGACAGTGCAAACTTTATTGCAACGAGTAATATCAGTTAGGAATTCCAACAGTATAAATGAGGTATCAGCAGTACAAAGGGTCACATTTTACTTTTTACCTAAAACTAGATGACAATAAAAATGGGGAAAGATCACAAGGTGACAGGGTTGATTAGACCAATAGGAGAAAATATTAAGTTAGAAAGAAAGAGACAGATACAATGACCAGAAGTGAGGAAATCTGTCAAAGTGCAACATCATATGAGAAACTAATAGCAAGGTGGAAAGTAGTCAGTATTTAGTCAGTATTTGCATTGTCACCAAAGTATCTGGTTACCTGGTGTTTAGTCAGAAATACATTCTTCAGACCTCTGTGGTGAAGAGAAGGTGGTAATAAATTGGTTTGCTGCAGAAATTATTATGCTGGATGCATAGCTAGGTTGGTACTGCTGAGACTCTTAGCAGATTGTGTGCTTTGGTTACAGGTAATTTCTGTCCCTCATTCCAAGCCTTGGTTAGTAAACTGCCTCTACTAAGCATGTATGTTGCACAACAAGATAAAGAGATACCTTGCATGGAGAGAAACCTCAAAGTGAAAAGAAATAACAGCTTACTCTGGGCATGCACACTATTATGATTTCAATATCATTTTTGTCTTTACATGCATTTATATGGAATAGACTGGAAGTTTTTACTACTTTTAAGTCTCTCAAATGTTGAAATATATTCCTTTCATGTCCTTTGCAGATCCTGTTGTGATAATGCAAGTCATCCATCCAGATGGGAACCACTGCCTTTTAGGAAGGCAGAAGAGATTTCCCCCGGGAATGTTTACCTGCCTTGCTGGATTTGTAGAACCTGGTAAGTAATTTCATTTTCCTTTACCAAATGTATTTTCTCAATAACAGTATTGTACCTTTAAAATTATAGAAAAATATATTTTGTGTTATGTCAAATTAATGTTTTTTGCTTCCTGATGAGTTGTTATAATAAATAGGCTAATTCTCTACTTTGCAGCTGCTGATTTATTAAAAAAATTACATAAAATATTTTTAAAATAAAAATATTTACATAGTTTTCGTATCAGGTAGTCTTAAATCACTACGTGTATGAGGAAAAAAAATTAAAACACGTCACCTTGGCTAGTGATACTTACCAAAGGATTTTAGCATAGGAAAAGTAGATGTTAAAGTGTAACTTAAAGTTAACATAAAATTAAGCATATGCTTATATGTTTGGGGCCTGATTGATTATATGGAAGATGAGTAGAAATTACCTAATTCAGAAAGAAAGGTAAAGAGATATTTCAATAGCTATGTCAAGCAATAATAGTTGAAATTAGTTATAATTATAAGTACCTGCAGAACAACTTGTAAAACATTCTTATATTGGGAATACATCTTAATCACCAGTGAAATTATAGTGTATAAATAGATTCAGTAAATGTGTGCAGGTTGTCATACAGTGACAACATGAACAAGTTTATTCAGGTATCATTTTTAAGAAGCCAAGATGTTTATTTCTGATGGATGGACTGTGTCCTTTAATGAACCTGTAATCAGTGGTTACAGCACACTACATGTGTGCGTATGTAGGCCTGTGACTATCAGCATTCCATACACATACATCCAGAGTTTTCTGTGGATATGGAAGCAAAGCTGTCCATTGCAGTTTCAATGTACACTATTGTCTGCATGTATTAAGACAATGAAGGATGAGTCAGGCAAAGGGAAGAATACACTGCAGAAACGTGAGCAAGAATTCTAAATCTCTGTTTTCTTACTATTTTAATTTTAAATACTGATTTTTCTAGTTGTAGTACATGCTGTTACAATCATACTGAAAATCCAGAAATTAACACAGTGCTAGTTACAAATGAACAGATCAATGTTTCAAGAATAATTATAGGAATGATGTATTTTCTACCTAATTTTTTGACATTTTAGGTATAGTAATAATGGTTTGTGTGTATGATGAATTATCAATTCAGGAAATAAATATTATTATGGAGAAATTACTACACTTTATTTTCAAAGTTCCATTTTGCTTTGGTGGCTGGTTTTACCTCATTAGACTTCTGTGTCTTATGCTGAGGTCTTTGCCCTGATCTGTGAACTAGATCTTTATGGATAATTGCCTTGGGCAGTTTCAAATCTTTTGAGTCAGTTCAAAGCACAGGATGTGATTGTTGCTTGGAGTATTTTCATCAGCTGCTTGTTCTTTGCCCTTTTTGATTAGGCGAAACCATAGAAGATGCTGTTCGAAGAGAAGTAGAGGAGGAGGCTGGAGTCAAAGTTGGCCATGTTCAGTACGTCTCTTGTCAGCCGTGGCCAATGCCCTCCTCCCTAATGATTGGCTGCTTAGCTGTTGCAGTATCCACAGAAATTAAAGTTGACAAGAATGAGATAGAGGATGCCCGCTGGTTCACTAGAGAACAGGTAAAGTTCAATTTAATTTTCTTCTTCTATTGATTAGTCTGTGACTGTATTGGTTCTGGCATACAACAGGCACTTGCTTTTTCAGCAAGTCGAATGAGCATGTATACTCTTCGTTTTATCATACTACAGTTGCATTATATTGTGGTTGTAGGTTAGACACAACCAGAGAAAGAGAGATACTCATGGTAATGTCTGAGTTACTTGCAAGCTCATTTTATGACACTTTTGCCAGTTTGCTCTTCACCTTTTCTCTTTGGGAGATACCTGTTGGGGTGCACTATGTGCTAGAAGAGAGATAGGCCCTGAGGGCCGGAGAGAGAGCCTCTTTCTTGGACCCGGGGGTGATCCTGGGAGTGCATCCAGGTCACCGAGGATGGGCTGAGAGAGGATTGTGGGTTTCTGGACAGTGTTGGACCTATGAGATGTGATAATTGTAGTTTGTGACCTTATAGGGTATTGTTTGCTTATTACCGTGATAGGCAATGTCTGTGCACTATCCCAGGTGATTGGGGGACACTGAGGTGAACATCTTTCCTGTTTATATGATGCGATATCCTGTTGGGTGCTGGTATTTAGGGGATATTTTCCTGCTCAATAAACGCTTTGCACTTATCCATCTTGTGTGCGGAGACATGCCCTTGCGTGAATACTGCAATACCCAAGTTATTTTAACCTGTTTCCTTAGCAAGCCTGTGCTTTTCATGCAGCAGTAGTATTTAATAGCATTATTCATCACAGTTTCTCCAAACAAGCATCCTACCAGATTTGCTATGAGGGTGGAAGTTAAGGTAAGGACTCTGGGAATTCATTTGTTTGAACGTTTTTTTTCATGCAGTACTATTTTAATACTCTGGTATTAAATGCAGCTTGCTGTGCATTAATAGGAAATCCTACACACAGTAGTTAAACTATAGTCAAATAAAAGAGTGTGCCAGTTTGGTCAAAATCTAGTAATATAGTTCCTGAGAGAAAACCAGGTTGCAACCACCCTTCCCCCCACAAGGTTTGGGAAAAAAGGAAATTTTTCCTCGAAGGAAAGTGAAAGAGATAAAAACTATTTATTTTAACAAACACACAGGAAAAGGATAATGATGCTAAATAATGAATTAAAATCCTCGCTATAGAGAGAAACCTGGGAAGATTTCAGAGTCCTTCTGTAGGTGTGGTCTCTCTCCTCCTCGGAGCTGGTCGGTGAGGGCGTGGGCCCACCCCCGGGCCTCGGGGAGAAAATTCTCCTGATGTGTTCTGATGTTGTTGAAACAGTTCAGAAGAGAAGAAGGGAAAAAAACCAAAGTCCCAGGAAACAAAATTCAGCTCTCCGTCTCACGCCAAGAGGGAAAAAAACCCAGCTGGCTGAAGAAAAGCAGGGTGCTCCCTTTGTGCCTTCCGCAGCCAGACAACACTGAGGAGTGTAATCTCTGTGTCCTTGAGAAGCTGCTTTGGAAAGTTCGTCTTGTTTTTTTTCCCTCAAGCTCAGTTTAAAGGCACAGAAAAGGCACAATATTACTTTTTGGGCATAGAGCATGATAGGGGATACACATGATACAGTCACCCCAAGACAAAGAGAGGCAGAAAAGACTTTCACAGAAAGAATTATTTCAGTTCATAAATAGGAGGAAAGATTGCTTTCACAACTTAGTTTTCATAGGTTTTCCCACAGGCAGCTTAGGAGCTAATCTTTTAATAACACTGCACCTCTGCCTAGCAGTTCCAAGTGTTTTGACTGTAAGTCAGCTTGAAGGCAAAGTTAGTCACCTACAATCTCAGTGTGTTTCTGTTAACACTGGGAGCATTATTTTAAATAATACCAGTTCTGAATACAGCTAGTCACATGCAAGTTGGTGTAGAGCTGGTAATAAATATACTTCTGAAATGTACTAAAAGCGTATTGCCATGTTACTTGCAACTGCTTCGGAAAACCAGAAAACACATCTTCTTTGGCACTGCCAAAGTAAATGTAAAAATGTAAAAAGAAAAGAATTATTTTTGTTACAGTGTAGAGCACCATCTAGCGGTCCTTGCCATAAATAGGCTTCACAAAAACCTTAAATCGTATACTAGCAGTCTCCACAATTCTGTTAGGAAGAAGGTATCCTTTGGGGCCCATTAGGCTCAAAAATGTCATAATTCACACAGTGTAGGACTTTCTCTGCATCTACCTTGGAGAATCTCTTAGTAGCTCTTTAATAGTGATGATAGACTGATGGATCATTATAGGAAGAAAATTTCTGCGTTAATACAACGTTAGATTCTATACAGTTTATAATACTATCTTCTAAAGATAAAGAAATCTGTTTTTATTGCAGGTTGTGGAAGTTCTCATTAAAGGAAACCAGCGTTCTTTCTTCGTCCCACCAAGTCGAGCTATTGCACACCAGTTGATAAAACACTGGATTGGAATGAATGCTAATCTTTAATTCAAGTAATTGATTTCTTTAAGTTACTTATTCTATTGAATGCTTAATTAGGAATAAATTAGAACTGTTTGTCTAGTGGATGTGTAACCTTGTGATTTTCTGAGCCTTTACTTTGGTTCCAGAGCTAAACTGTGCAAAACTTTTTAGGTGTTTTCAGACCTGAATTAGATTTGGACAAAACCCAGTAACTATCCCAAACAAGCAAGCAGCAAATAAGTAAAATTAGTACCTTGTTGTGCACAGGCTGGGATTTTGTTCTAGAATGAAATTACTATGCCTTTTGCTCTTACACATTTTATGTTTGATTTGGTTTTCCCCCACTGGAAGGAGTCACAGCATTACAAAGAGGGCTGTCTGACCTTGCCTGCTGTTTGAATTCTCTGCTTACATCCTCCTGTTTGGCCCTAATTATTTTTTTCTCATTTTTGTCTACCTCCATTCTTTAAATTCCATCTGTCACAAATATCTACATTCATTTTAAAGTTAATAGCATATGTAAATAGTGAATACGTGGTACTTCATATCTTTTCGTTAATAACCTAATTTACATTAATGCTTTAAGCACAGCATTTACTCATCCATTCTGATTTGGCCTGCACTTACCCAGTTGTATATCAGCCTGAATTTAAAGGTATAATACAACACTTGTTTGTGAAAAAGGTGTTGGAGAACCATCCCTGAAAGCCTAAGTATTAATGTTTTTATAAGATAATAATGTACTTATTGACGCTGGGCAGTGAGTCATTTCATTCTCTGGTAATTAGAAATGAAATTGGAGAGTAATGGAGGAGGAAGAACAAGACATATAATCTCAAAATATGCATAAAGTTCTTTATGGAAGTAGAGATGCTAAGATTGTTACTGCTATTAAGAATCTTGCAGTTGAAATAAGTATAGTAACTGCAGCAATAAGACTGGGAAAGCAATATATTAATTAAAATGTTTATTTATGTCTATGTATTGCTACAGTTAAGATTTGTGCCTTAATTTATCAAGTTATTTAAGACAAGTTTGATATTTTTCAAGTAAAAGTATAGTGTTTTATTATTAATTTCATTATGTAATAGTTCATGGTCCGTCATTCTGCAGTCATTAAAGTGATATCAAAAGAAATGCAAATAACCTGAGGAAAATGCAATTATAGTGATAAATATAAACTTATTATTATATAGTGGTTTGTTTATTTGGAGTAATTTAAATTGTTTTTAAGAGTGAGCGATGTCATATTTTTTCCAAAATTCTCAGCAAACTGGAATCAGTAAAACTGTTCTACAAATCCTGATTGTTCTTTTTTTCCCCCATCCATGTCACACTATGCTCAGCAGTTTTCGTGGTTTTTTGATAAGGCAGTGCCTAATAAACTTTAAAGCAAGAAACATTCCTGACAGACTTTGGAGTATTTGATATATTATGTTGCTTCATTGCCTCCCTTGTTTCAGCCATACCTACAAATAAAGAAAATCAGGTTATCTCTTGAGTTGTCTGGAAAGAAGGAAACAATACACTGCTTCCCTTAAAAATTGCTTTTACAGAGAAGGCAAGTTGTGGAAAGCTGTCGTGGGCCACACTGTACCAGCAGGACTGCATGGTAACAGTGGCATTAATCTTTTTTAAAAAATTGTGGGACAGAAGGAAGCCTAGTTGCAGGTTGCTCATAGAGTAAAGGAGAACATTGGAAAGTATGCAAACAGTGAAAGCTAAGCAATGAAAGGAAGTTTCAGCTAGTACTGTGGTGATTACATTTAAAGAGATGAACAAGAAAGGAATGAGCAGATGGAAGAGGGAGGATAAAGCATAGAGCAAATATAGGTAGCATAAAAATAGATAGTTTATCACTTTAAGGTAACTAAATGTACGCGACTAAGACCCACTGGAATACTAATTTTTTATGCAGAAGATTATGGTGAGTTGCTATAGAGATGCACTTCTAACAGTGAAATTCCAAACACGGTGTCCATAACCAATACTGATGTTAATAATGTGCCTAATTTTTTATTTGAGAATCTGTATAACACTATATATCTGCAATTACAATGCTAGTAAGTAAATTGAAAATTTTCACTTTCCTGCATGAAGAAAAACAGAAAAATAATTGTATGACAAAGGGAACAACACTTGAATAATCTCTTATTTTGAGAGTAATATTTTAATGATCTTTCAAGTCGAATAACTTCAGCATGTCTATGATTTTTAGTCTTTATACGTTTTCAAAATTTAAGCCAGGTTTCTGAAAAAGCTTTGGAAGCTTTCATTTCCTTTTTCCCTCACCAATAGATGAACCATCTGCAGGGAAGAAGACAAATCTCTCTTGTTTAAGAAAACTACTTTGATAAATTTAATCTGTTTAAGGAAGGATTTTTCCTGGGTTTTTATTACTTAATTTGCCCTGTTTGTAGGTCAAGGTTTGAATTTTAATTTGAAAATACCTTTACATTTTCTGAATGACAGTTGTTGTTTGCAGTTTACATAGGAAACGTCGAAGAGCCAAGTGCTGTGGTTATCTGACAACTACACCAGTTTAGGAAAGTGCCAAATGAAATTTAGAAGCAATTAAACAGAGTGTAGTGGTTCTGACTGGAGTATTGTCTGGGCAACACCTCCAGAAGATTTCAGTAGTTCAACTTAGCCGAAAGACAGCAGCAGCTTTGCAAGCAGGCTGTTTCTTGCCACAAAGTTAATGTGGTACATTAAGAGAATAGTGTTACTTACAACACTAAAAAGAGTGTGTTTTTTCTGCACTGTGTAATAATGATCGCTCTCCTTTCTCTCTTGCTTCTGCCAACGGTATCAGACCAAAAAAAGTACTCATGACATTAGATGTACAAGGCAGAAAATTCTGGAGATGCCTTTTATCCCAGTCTGCCTGTGTACTAAAGAGGATTACCTTTTATTCAGTATGTAATTTGAAAATATTACATATTTTATCTATTTTCATAATAACCTACAAAAAATAGAAATAGTAGCTTAATAAAGTAGAAAAAGATAATTAGGTCTTTGAACACAAATCAAAATTGAATTCTAATGAAGCTGTAATCTCATGCAATGTAATGATATTTTATGTAAGTATAATACTGGTTATGATATTTTTACAAACTTTGCATTTGTCCCAATAAACACACTTCTTTTAACTCATTTTTCACGCTGGATATATATAAACGTGTGAAAAATAGAATCATTCCAGTGTTGATTCTATAATATGAACATTATGTTTTGTGTAGGAGCATTGGCAAGTCGATAAATGATTACCTTGAAGTCTGCAACATGTGAGGGAAAAACGGGTGGATGTCAACAGGCTGATTAAAGGTAGACTAGTCATGATGCTTCATGGAATTAAATATACTAATCAGATCCTGAGCTTAGCAGACAGAAATAGAAAAAGAAGTGGAACAAGACTGTGAACATTGTTCCCTCTTTTATCTTTAATTTTAATTAGGTAATCTGATTGATTAAGACTTTTCAGGCAAAGCTGACATTTTGTAGCTCCTGGGTAAGTCTAGTTGTTATTTTCATTATCTGCTTTAGCTGTAAAGAGTTAAATAACTAGTAGTCCTTTATTGCTTCAGTGATTTGAAGAATATGTATATACTGCATATCATTGCTGACTGGGTTTGTCGGTACAGAAGGGGGGTAAGTCTAAAGAAAAAAAATTTGAACTTCTTATCCTATTAAGCAGTAGCAAGACAGCCAACCCGTCCTTCATGAGCTTAGAAAAGCAGACTGTTCACAGACAGTCCATAATAGTAAGCATCTGAGGAAAATCAATATTGGCTCGTAGCAATGGTAAGTATAAACTTTTTTTCTTAAAATTAGGCTCTTTTAGGTAGTATTCTGTAGGTGCTAATTGTTACAATTCATCATAGCTGTTACTAAATATGGGAATTCTGCAGATTTTTTCACAGTGAGAAAATACGACTGTTTTCCTAAATGATTGATTTTTTAAGATGGATATTTGACTCCTAAGACTGTATTGGTTATCTTATTTTAGCATATAAGTACTTTAAATTTCATGGTATATAATTTTGGAAGGTCAAGCCTCCCTGAATGAACTTGCATTTGTTAGAATTATTGTCTTTCTGCAACCAGTGTTTCACATTGGAATATGAGGAGTGCTATGATAAGACTACAGTATTAGTAGTCAAGAAGGAATATTACATGTTGTTGAGTAGAGAAGCTTACATATTAATTTTTCAGCACTTAAATAATCCTGATAGTAATTTTTTTCTCCTACCATTTCATCATCCTGCAAACTAAGCTACCTTTGGTAAAGTATGTCCTTATTTCTTTATAAGGAGAAAAGCATTTTAACATTAAGCTAAGAAATGTAGGTATTTTGTCAAGACCTCTGCCAAAGGTAAAAAAGAGTGTATGAAATAAGCATCTCAAATTCTTTTGTCATTCTAAATCTAAATTACTCCTTATTTATTTTGTGTAAATTGCTCATCTGGAGAACGTGACCCTGGAAACTGCATGGTCAGAAAATATGGTGTCTTAGTTACTCCATTTTAGACACCAGAAATAAATCCTAGAAGTTAGGATAGGGTGGCAGGTTTTGCCCTAATTGCATTCTGTGAACAATGAAAGATTTTTCATACATAATTTTAATTTATATTTTATAGTCCCAGACATTTTGAAAATAAAAAACTGCCTTGTTTTCAAAGAAAATTGTTGTGCTGTGGAACTACTGTGCAGGGTTTTTTTGGTGGGCTGAGTTTCAAGTGTAATCAAACACTTCGAATTTACCTGATTTCTGTTAAGATGGGTGAGCAATTCTGAAGCTCAAAAAAATTGGGAGTAATTCAAAGACTGAGAAAGAATTATGGTATTATATTGACAGTAACATCTTTGACTATAGAAATTATGTTTCATTATTGGAAATGGTTGTGTGTTATAGTGAGATTTCTACTAATTTCATTTCAATTGCTGCATCACATCTGGAGGGTATTTCCCTTACCTGCTGTCATTTTTGGTACTGACAAAGCATGAATTCCATAGATAGCACTCTAAATATCAAAATGACAAACTCACTGACATGAACAGGCTGATCTAGCTAATACTCAGTTTAGGAGGTTTTCCTTTGGTCTCTAAAATAGGAATAGCAGAGGTCCAACAATGTAAACAGAAATGGCAGTTTATGTGATTTTTAAAATACATTTTCAGAGCTTTTGATGAAGAAAAGTTATTTTATGCAGTAGAAAAGAAAGTACTGCACAATGCATCAATAGGGAAAAAATTCTGTTTTCCGTTTACAAATATGTTTTTACTTATATGATAATAAATACATGAACATCTATTGCAATAGAGTTGAAATATTCATTATTTAGTACTTGTGTTAAAATCATGATGGCATATTTTATGGACCTTTTACAGCCCAGATCGTTATTAATATATTATTTTGTCTTTTGTTTCAAAAGCTCAAAATAATTAACCAAAAAGTAAGATTACTTAATAAGTAGGCAGAAGTTTTACAGGAAATGAGTTTTACATATGATTTTGCAGAATTTAAGAGCTGAAACCTGTGACTTCACTCCTTCTAAAAAGGCAAAAATGCCTGTGTATATACAGTCCATGATTGCTGATCTGTATTTTACTACAACTTTTCTGGCACTTGCATTCTCAGTACTGAGCTAAAATAATCTTGAAAACATTTGACTGACTGCTATTGTAGTAGCATTTTCTAAATCTAAAGTGAAGAGTACCCTGCCTGCAGGGAGACAGCTTTAACATAATGGAGAGAATAGTATACGTATTATTTCTTTTCAAAAGATTGGTCAAAATCTATTAAACACTTTGTGTTTTGTCCATTTCTGCTTGTAGAAAAGTCAAAAATAATGCAAAATCTAATTACATGGGGTTTGGGTTTCCTAAATATGCTGATTTATGGCATATGTGATATTCTTAGTTGTTTAGACAATAACCTTCCTTCTGAATCTGAACTGAAGAAATACTAACTGATGTTCGCAATCTTTTCATGATCTGAAAAAAGAGAATCCTGATCTGGTGTGCTCATTAAAAGTACCACAGCACATTTCATGAAATAAAATGGTTGATCAATGGGTTCCACTACAACACCTGTTGCAAACTGATTTCACTGACCCATGTTATTGTGTGTTTCATTTGGATGCTCTATTCTCAGAGCCAAGTGGACGCTGCCATGTATCTACTGAGTTCCATTTGATTGGAACCTGATTCTTTAAAGACATACAGTTCACATTTTTATTAATTTTGCAAAGTGCTGTATGGTACTGTTACAGTCCCTGTAAATGGCTGCCTGCTTCTTTTTTTCTGGACATTTTGCAGACACCTTTTTAAAGACTAGTCTTTTCAGGAAAATACGTAGATGAAACTATAAGCAAGTAAAGATAAGATCCATTCCAGCTGAGGCAGAGAGTGAAAAACACTGCTAAGACAGGCATTTTTGATGACACATTTTGTATGTGTCTGACATAAAAAATGTTCTTCGACATAAAATGTGTTCTACAGTACTTCAGAAATGTGTGTTAGAAATTATTCAAATAAAATACTAGTAGAAGCTTGATAAAGAGAAAAAGGCAAAACTAGAAAGTACGTCAATAGGATGTACTTCAATGAAATAAGTAAAAGGTAAATCAATGATGAGACCTTTTAGCCTACTCTGTGTGGAACTCAGGACTCTCCTACACAACTCATTCTAATGACATTGTAAATTATCTGTGCAGCATCTACCCCAGTGTATGAAAGCTACAGTAGGGAATATACCACAAACCACAATAAGTAAGGAGAATAAAAAGAAGAAATCAAGCAGTAAACTTCAGCATTTGCCTAGAGATATTTGAGAATCTCAAATGGCTTTGGATAATTCTATCTAGAGTTTCTATGGTTTTAACTGTCAGTTACTTCACTGTGAGGCACTGAAACAGGTCACCCAGAGAAGCTGGAGATGCCCCATCCCTGGAGGTGTTCAAGGCCAAGCTGGATGGAGCTTTGAGCAACCTGATCTAGTGGAAGGTGTCCCTGTCCATGGCAGGGGTGTTGTGATGAGATGATCTTTAAGCTCCCTTCCAGCCTACGCCATTCTATGGTTGTATAATTCACAAGGAAAATTCAAACTTTAGTAATTAGAGGAGAGGAGCTTAGCAGTGATAAACTGGGCCACACATAGCTGGTAACTTGAGGAGCAAAGTCAAAGCAATGATAAGTATGGAATAGAAGAATATTGTGAAATACATAGAGACACAATGGAAATACATGAGAATGAAATTCAGTGTCATTAAGGTCATCTAGGGCAACAGGGACAAAAAGCAGGATTCTGTATCCAAACAGGAAACAGATGAGAAGGGTTTAATGTTGTTGAAACACAGAAGGAAAGAGAAGTAAAATATTCTTGTTTCAGAAAGGCTTGTTTTGGCATGCTGTGACATCATTGTTCTAAAGTCTGTGAGCACTGTAGAATTCAGTAGGGAAGTATTCAGTGAGGTGGTACTGAATATATTCATAGCAAAACCTTCTTCAGCATAGGATACTGAATTGTAAGAAAGAGACTTACAATCTAAAAGGATAATTTATATTGTCCTGAAAGAACTTTAAATATTTTACAAATGTATTGTGTCATCACATCATTCCAATTCAGCATTAGCAAATATATTCTCCATATTTTCCTTTCTTTTTTTCCTTCATATTTTCTGAGTCTCATCTTTATAGGTTCACCGAACATGGTTATTTCAAAAACTAAAGAACACACATATTTTCACATAAAATCCCCACAATATAAATATATAAACATAAAATAAAATAACTCCTATATTTTCAAATTTACTTCCAAGGAGTGTTTTAAGGCAACTTTTCCTGTGTAACAAGATGAACTCAAAGGCATTCATTACAGAAGGTTGTTTTTTTTTTCTTTTATTATCACAGAGCTTGTCATCATCTGCATTAACCTGAAGGAAACAGCATTACAGATGTTATCAACAATGAAAACAAATACATTCTAGAGAGAGCTTTACCTATATTTGTAGTGTGATATAAATATAAATACAAACATTTCTAGAGTGATCTTTTACTCAAAATTAGGATGTTTGTATTCTGAGCTAACCCAAGCACCAATCGTTGTAGTAAGAATAACCTGTCATGTAAAGAAGTATGTCAGTGGACACTGGCTTCCATCCAGACAAGTGCTGAATGCCTCTATTCCCATCTAAGCTAATTTGGCTAGTGTTCATCTAGTGTCCAGCAGTGGAAAAAATAGTCCCTAAGGCAAGGTCTTACCCTGCAGTCCTGATGCATACAACTAATCCTTGCTCAAGTCAATAGGTCTACTCGTGAGTGGGATTGAAGGTGATGAGATTCCTAATTCTGTGAGCACGTCAGCCCCAGGACCAATGAAACAACAACAGACAAAGACAATGGTGCGTAAAATAAACGAAAAGCAAAGAAATGGTGCCTCTTCTGATGTGGTAGACCTTAGAGAAGAAAACATAAATTAACATACGGAAATGTAGTATGGGCAGCAAAACTATTCGCATCATGAATTTCTTTCCAATGTTTTTGAAATTTAAGGTATCAACAGTTTAACACACTGCAGGTACAATAAAGGTAATATGTAAATACTATAATTAATATCCAAGAGCTGATAGACTTAATCATAAAAACATTAGAGCTGGTAAAATTAATCACAAGTGAACAGTGCAAATAATTATTATAATTTTGATCTACTTACTACCAATTACAGAAATTACTAAAAAAATACAGCCTAATCATCCCGTTAACTTATATCATAAATCTCATTTTCGACAATAAAGCAAAATATGTAATCCTACCTTATAAACAACTGTGACCTGTGGCTATTTCTACTGATGGTTTCACAGCTGCCTGCTCAGATTTTTCAATTTTATAAGATAATAGATCAATTTCCAGAACCCTGTCGTGCAGACAACCAACACTGTCTACCTTCAGTACTTTCAGAGTATCCCACGACACCAAATACACATAAATATGAGTAGTAGTAGAACCACTGATCATCTCAGACCCAATTCCTTCTGCAAAGTTGAATTATATTCTACCATTACAAAACCTGGCAACACAGACATTTCAACTGAATATGAATATGATTTTCTTTATAACTGATCCATAATGCTTTATATCTCCTTAATATTCAAGCATTTTTCTTGCAATGATTCTTTCTGGTATTTTAGGTGATTTTGTATTCTTCAATCTTATCTTCAACCACGCGAACCTTATCCCCAAAGGCATCGTAATTCAAATCCACTGCTAACTGATTACAGATATGCCTGTTACTCTTCCCTAAAAATAAGACCGTAAACGCTTCATGTATTAAACGTGTCTCTGGCTTAATGCTGCTCTCAGCATTCAGTAAAATTCAGTTTGTTTAAAGAGTAATCTGTGGTGCATACAACTGTGAAAGTAACCATCAAATGTAAAGAGAAACTAAAGTAAAACAGGCAGCTGTTTTTGATCTGCAGATAGTTTTTAACAGCATTTTAGCAGTGACAATTAGAAACCACATTTCCTATACTGAGTTTAACCATTGCATTACTGACTATAGAAAAGGGGGAAAAAACTTTGAAAATTGAATTCCTGGGGAACAATTAAAAGTAGTATAACAAATGGAAGTATTTTGGAAATACAACCATGAAGGTCAAGAAGGTGAAGGGAAAGGATAAAGAGAAGGGGGAGGAATTGAGTGTGTGGCATCTTCCTTAAGCCGAATTGAGGGAATTCGTAAAGGTAAAAACATCTTCTCAGTTGCACCTTAATGAAATATAACTGAAACTTCAACCGTAACCGTCACATTAAGGTTCTGTGTTACACTGTTGTTCTTAAAGGCATAAATATATGCATCAATCTGCAGATCTTACGTATGACACCTCAAATACGAGGTTGCTACTCACGGCATACTTGCATATGTAACTCTCTAAGACAATATTGATTTTTATCTGAAACTGATGAGCACTCCCTCATACTGTACACTATGAATAGGTACCAGTCCCAGTTCTTGCCTCTGTGTCCTTTAAAGCTTTGTATTTGATTTTCAGTTCATTCTTCCTGCTGAGAACAGAGCTCAGTTGGCGGGTTTGGCTGTATGTCAAGCTGTATGTAAAGACTCCTGGAAAAAGTAGAGGTATAGCTTCATACTGAAAGCTGAGAGTGTAAACATTCCAAAGTGCCTGCTGTGAAATAAGTACAAGACTTTTGTAGTCTCCCTGTAGTGTCTTCCAAAAAGACAGAGAATGCCTGCATTTTGCAGCCAGCTAATGAATGTACACTGGCATATACAGTCATTTGGGCCTCACACAAACTTAAAATTTTTCAGAAATAGCAATGACTGTGTCTTGAGAAAAATTCTTCCCAGTTATTTCGCTAGCTATGTATCACTGCATACAGTGACATGTAACATGAGTCTTAAAATGTCAATGTAATTATTTAACATGCTTTATCCTAATATTTACAACAAGGTTCATGTGTCGTCATTATACCAGGTAAGTTTGTAGCCTTAAAAATTCACTTGCGCTCCTTCCACAATGGTGTATTGCATGTTCTGATAAACAAACATATATAGATGATTATGACTAATAACACTCATAGTCATTTGATTTTTCCCAGCATAACTGTATTGATTTTCAAAACCACACCTATGATGTATTAGGTGTTCAAATACTTCTCACTTCAAAGAATCTCTTCTCACTTCAAAGAATCCCTTCTCAAGAGAAGAAAACAAGTATCACTAAGTATTTCGTTACAGATATAAATAAGATTGAATTTAAAATGAATGGTTAAAACAAAGTATTAATCTCTAAAAATCAGAATCAGATAAAATCAGAGACTGTAAAAGGTCACCCACTGCTCAACTCTTCCACAGACTTTAAATGAGTATTGGTTCAGGCCCTATAACTGAGACCATAAGATCTTGATTTTAAGCTATTATTTGAAAATCTTCAAAAGTTGTTCCTAAATAACCAAAAGAAGAAATAAATGCATTACTACCTGCTCTAGAACTTTTCAATTTTTTATTACGAGTTAGAAAACCTGAGAGTTAGAGAGCAAAAATATTCCAGAGAAGCTTTCTCATTATCCAATGTTTTCCCTCTCGCACAGAACAGTAGAACACAGATGCCATTGGTTCTTAGAAATGAGTAGAAAGAGAAGAAAAAGCTGCAAGAGCAGGAAGAGCTCTGATTCCAGAGAATGTAAGTTTACATAAATATTTAATATAAACTAAAATCAACAGAAACATATGTGGCTATTCTTAATTTACTCATCAAGACAGAAATTCACCTTTGTGCCCAAAGCTGTTTGTCAGATTGGAAATATTTACACTTAAGTGTGGGTACATACAGGTAATGTCTTGGTGAGGCTCATTTTTTTTTATTTTAGTGAAGCTGCAATCCTGGCTATTTCTGGCAAAGGCTTTCTGAAGATACTGTTGTTCAGGTGCCTCAAAATGTCATCATTCTTGGTGTAAATCTCAGTGTTGTCTTAGTGTAATAGCTTGTTCTAATCCTGTTTAGGTAGATGTCACTATTAAACTGTTACCCTCTAATGCACGTGACCTGTTCTAAAAAAAGCCCAAGCAAGGCAGAATTCTATGTCATTGTGTGAATGCCATGAAATCTTGCCTAGTACAGCCGGGAAGCATTATTCTACTTAGAACAGGTAGCTATGACTCACAGCTCCTGGCAATGTGCCACTGACCTGCTGTGTGATTGTGATAATATTAATCAATCACTTTGTTTGCTCATCTTTAAAAGGATTATAAAAGCCAACTTCCATAGAATTTACCCCAAACTGCAAGCAGGCAGTGGGATGTTGATTGCCCCAGTGTGTTCACAGGAACAAAGTAAATACTGGGAGGAGTAATAAAATTTAAAATGTAGCTCTTATTATAAGCAAATAGAATCTCTTATCCCCTAACAAAAGCAAAACTTTATTTTAAAAAAGTGCAAGTATATTGGTTTTCCCAAATCAGAGTGAATTAATGTGGGCCACCCTGTTTATCTGATTTCACATTACTTACCAGGTAATTATGACAAAACAAGTTATAATTGAAATTTTAAAAAATAATGTGGAAAATACACTGGATCTTAAAGATTATATAGGCCTTTTCTATGAGAAGTGTCTCAAAGCTAATCACATATTTATGATACTGCTTACCAAATCACGGGAAAATGCTTTTTCTTTTTTTTTTTACCTTAAATTAGATGAACAGTTGTCACCCATTTGTAAATGCCAGCAACGTGTAGGAAGCCTTGAAAATAAAGCACATGAGGCTCTGTCTCACTTCACAGAGCCACTGGATGTTAAGGGTGCTGAAGAAGATGGAAAAGATCATGAAAGCAAGAATCAGAGTAGCTCAGATGCTTCTGAAGATCGAGACCTTGATAATGTATCAGACAGTGAAAAAGAAGGGAAGAAGGAAAAGAGCTGCCCTCCTAAAATGTTGTCACCTCAGCAGGATGAAATCCTAGCTACAGTAACTTTTGGTGAGTTAGAGGGCTCATCCAAAGGAAAAATTACACTATGGGGCAAGCCAGACTCTTCAGAGTCCATTAGCTTGGCCACTGGAAAAATTTCTGCAGAAGTAAAGTACGGCTCTTTTAATGTGAGAGCAGAAATTAGGAATATTTCTTTGTTTGATTCTGGAACAAAAGTTGTGGATGAAAAAAGGAAAAGTTCAAAGAACAAGAAATCTTGTTATGAAAGAAAATGTCAGAAAAGTCAGTGTTCAAAATGTTCGAAGCACCAGTGCCCTTCAACTGACCACTCAGCAGAACACAAGGGGAAATATAAGGGATCCTCTAAACAAAAAATTCAAACTGCTGTCAATGAAAGTGCCTCCCTGGAAATGAACATTGAAACAAAAGACATTCAAGTGGAATATACCAGCAGAGAGAAAAATGTAAAGGTTAACATCAAAGTTGGTGAGCAGGCACGGAGCAAATCATGCAACAGGGAACACGAAGATACATACTGGAGTGAAACAGATTATTCTGTAACGGAGGCACTGTGTAACACAGATTGTGAGTCATCGTTTAGCTTTCATGAAAAAGCAGATTATACATTCCCAGATGGATATACACTTCTCCCTCCACCTAAAGAATTTGCTGACTGTGACAAAATGCCCCTGGATACAATAGCGGAAGGCGTATCTTTGTACCCTGTTAATAGCAGAAAGGAATCTGACGGTCTCACTACAGCCTTGAGTATTTGGGGGGAAAAAAATTATTTCTGTAAACTTAACACAGAGGACTATGAAGACCACACCAATGAAAAAGAAGATTTTTCAAAGGATGGAATACTTTTCTCAAAAATAAATAATGCTAATTGTCTTGTAGCTATCAATACCTTGCATGACCCAAACAATGGGAAGGAATGTGTTAGTAAGAGCAATGTATTAGGTCAAGAAAGAAATAACTGTGACATACACAGAGATACAGGGCCAAAAACAGGAAGAAGAAAGTCTTTCCCAGATACTACCCTGGATATACCATCCCCAGTTCACCCTAGAAGGGATTCTGGCTTTTATTCACTGCCGTCCTTAAAAGTGTTGCTTAAGGAGACCAAAGCAGGAGAGGTCCATAACAGGAACTCACATATGCCTACCAAATATAAGGAACTTTGTAAGTGTCCTGACTTGACCTCCTCTCTGACAGAGCTTTGCAAGTATCCCGACTTGACCTCCTCACTGAGAAATTTGAAAAGTCTTAAGTCTTCATATCAGTATGCTTTCACATCATTTGATCATAATATTACCATTTATCCATCTGAGCCTGAAGATGTCCATCTAGATGGCACTTGTTTACTGAATGACTATGCAGACTGTGTGGGGCAAGGTGAAGAAACAGAAGAAACATTAATGGAGAGTCTTCATTCCAGTGGTACTATACATGACAAAACAGAAGACAGCCACAAAGAGCCTCTGGGAAACCTAGCCATGTGGGAAGAAGACTCTGAGTCTACTGAAGGTTTAGATAAAGACAAATCAGAGTACAACCCTATAGAAAAGCATGTTGAATGGCAGAACAAAGCTCACCTGGTACAAGTCTCTCCGCTTTCTACAAGCCCTTCAGGTGAATTCATTAATGACAAAGAAAGTACTACTAATTATGCATCTACAGAAAGCATCCCAAAACAATGTTCAGTTTTACAGTTTAATGTTCACCCACCCTATGGAGAGTCTGAGGTAACAAATAAAAGGAGAGGGTCAGTACTGACTGACTCTCCAGTGATAACTGGAGAAGTAGAAGGAAGACTTGTCCAAGGTGACACTACATTGACACCTGAATGTTTTGGCTCTGCAGTAAGGAAAGAACCTAACCTTACCTGCAGTATACAAGAAAAATCCTTGCTGTCATCCTTGCTGTTAGATCCCAAGGAGCATCACATGAATAAGGAATTGGAAAGCCTTTCTGAGGTACACGACATATCTGGGGATGTCCTTGTTGAATCTGATTGCCATAATAATTCGGCCCAGGCTTCCATATTATCTACCTCTTCAGTATGCACAGAAAAGAAAGAGAATTTCACAGAACATTCAAACATAAAGCAAAGATTGGAGAACTTTTGCAGTAAACAATCAACTGATGACAGTTTAAGGAGAGAGCCTGGAGCAAATCAACTACCTCTATTAGTGAAGTCCAACTTTGAAGAAATAGAGTCAAATTTTGAAATGAAGGAAGATTATTATGAGAATGCAGATATCTCCTCATCATCCGTAAAACAGATTAGTCAGAAAGGTAGGTGTTCCAAGACTTTTCAAGTTAATATCACTTACACACCTTTTGCATAGGATCTTTTGTGACATCTGTTTTCTTAGAAAATAAATGTATATTAAAAGTTTACAGTGATATTGTTATGGTATGATATGTTTGGCCGTGGGGTTATAATATGCAGTTATTCTACTGAGGATTCTAGTAACCTAGTCTGTAATTCTAGTCTTACAGAGCCAAGAAACCTAAATTTAAAAAAAAAAATTAATGCAGCTTTGATCAAGAAGCAGTTTTCCTACACTAAACCACCCACCCATCCTATACACCTAGTGACAGAAGCAAATACCTTTGCAGGAAGTAATAGGAAAAGCAGTTGCCATGTGATACGAACTCAGAGCACAAGTCAGTGTTTAAAACCACATAAATCTGGCTTTCAATTCCCTGTGATCTATATGAATTACTAAAGTCTAAGTACATCTCAGTCTTAATTCTGGCTGAACATTTTCATGGAATGACCATAAGGGATCTTTTAACTTGCTTTTCTCCTCTCTTTTATATATCTGAGAAAACTGCATATGAAAAAGGCTTATTTTTAATAGCTAATATTTTAAAAAATTTCTTGTCTTCCTTTCTGTAATCCATCTACCCATATCTATAACTGGTCATTTAAAATGAGTGTTTTGAACTATAAAAATGTTAAGCCATCCTGGGACATTGCAAGCTATGTAAGCCTTTTACATTATGAATATGGACACACACATATATGTGTATGTGTGTTGTTGAAATATCACTCCAAATACTTGATTTTTTTAAATATTAATCGGGTTATATGCAAATATATCTGATATTTACCTCTCCAGAAGACAATGTTTCCAGCAGATTTGGAGGTTAAGAGGTTTATACTGTTGAAAAATACACATTTTCTTATGGAAAATGTCTTATATAATCCTAGTTAAAAACATCTGAAGTTTTTTAAAAATCTTTTAATTCACTATACCTGCAAAAAAGACTGGTATGACCTCCGTGGCTGTCTTGTTTGGCATTCACAATGGAAATTTTAAACATACCTAAAGTCTATATACACTGTATAGATATACTACATAGATACATATTGCTGTACAGTAGATATGTATTGCTGTACAGGTATTAATGTATCTTAATACCAGTATCTCAGTACCAATATATAAAATAAATAGAGAATTGATGAAATGGAAATCTCTATAGAACAAGGTATAGAATAAAGATGCTAAAGGAAAACTGCATGCCAAAATCTTTGACTCTCAGACATCAGACCTAAGTGGTTAAGGACACAGCACAGAAGTGAGGTGTAGCTATTTCTTTCATTTTTGTTTTATTTTCTCTTCTTTCATTCTCTCTTCCCTTTTGCCGCTTGCTAAGAATTATCTACTTGTGTTCTTTCTCATACCTATCATCTCACTTTGGCTCTCTTTTGGTCCAGGGTCATATTTTGATTTTCCTTCTTTCCTAGCAATGCTGTGGAGGTCCTACCTTAAATGAATAAATGTGTACATCCAGGAAGTAGTAAAAGAATTTAAAGTTTACAACTCATTAATATGAATTAAAATCCACTTTTAGTTTGAGAATACCAGCCTACTTTGCCAAGACATTAGGCAGCGTGGGACTTCCTGAGCTAAGTAATCCAGTGACACTGGAAAGCAAATGTGGCATTTTCCAGCAAAGAGTGAGAACATCAAGAACAGAGGAGAAGAAGAGAGGCCACTGTGGTAAACAGGATAGGGGAAAGGGAATCTAGAAGTCTCTTGGTGTTCTGGGTACTTGATGATTATCAGAGAGGAAAATACCCATGCAAAGAGCAGTACAAGGGCACTGCAAGAGATAGGTTTCCTAACTGTCAGCAATGGTCTGGAATAGTGCCCTGGAATGCCCTGGCTCAGTTACATGTGTCAGTGATGAAGATCTGGCTGAAGCCAGAAAGAGGCTGTACAGCCATTAATGCACATACACAGTCCTCCTGGAAGCCTGTGGAGGTTGGACTTTCTCCCTGTCTGCTCTTGCCCGTGGCTACAGTCACATTTTCAGAACAGAGTATACCAGAAAATCTGTTTTCCAATTGTTGTTTTATCTGAAATAATAATACAACAAGTTTATTCTGTCTTAACTAGAAAGAAGTCTAAACCAGAAAAGTATTCATGCATGTCTTGCAAGATTATTAGTGTTCAAATAGGATTTTTTATATCTACCTCTACTGACCACTTCAAAAATGTATGAGCATGGTAAATAAGATCCATGAGCAATTTACAAGTTTCTGCATTAAAATAGTGATGTACAAATGGCTATGTAGGTATTTAACTAAAGATACTTGTACTTCTCTCTTCGTAAAGGCCTCAGTTAGTCTAAAATATATACTTTCTGAATATTTTCATTATTATTTTATATTTTCATTTATATGTTGTTTAGATTATTCTTGTATTTAGAATGTGAAAATGTTAAACAGTAAAATTACTTATGTAAGATGTGTCACATATTACTCACAAACATCTGGTTATAACTTAGACTTGAAATCAGAAATGAATAAAACCAGAAAGTTACCTTTGAAGAAAGACACCAGAGCGAGTGACAGTTCCCAGGAAGATGCAATAGACCAGTGGGCCAGAAGACGGAAACAGTTCAAAGACAGCAAAAAATGCAGTTCAACTGGAGGAAGCTCCATAAACAGCACAATCACTGAGGGATCAAGTGAGTGCATTAGTCTTACACTTGTGATCTTTCCCCTTTGTGTGATTCACACTATGACAGGGTTTTCGTCTAAGGAAATTGATCTCCAGTTCACTGTCTGAGTGTCTGTGTTAGTCCTTATCATGACTAACACAGGAGACATCCTCTCTCCTTGGTTAAGCAAACAATCTGATTTAAAAAAAAGTTCATTCTGCCATGCATGTTCATGGTAGAACATGTTCAAATAATATTAAGACAAACTCTAGGAACAAACTTGTAATCACATGGCAGCAGGTTTGAGATTATAACAAAAATCATAATCCTGATACCTACTTATGTCAAATCCATGCTGAGCTGGGAGTCTTTCCTCACAACAGTGCTCCACCTGTATTCTAGGCTTGTTGCCTAGATTGTCATTCACTGTGACCCATAACTGTCTCTTCAAGAAGTCTGTCACCTTGCCACATGCAAATTCATCAGCTTAAACTACATGGGAAGGAATTTTTAAGATGAACTGCTTGGTGAATTTATATTTCATGCAGATGGAGTCACCAAGCAAGGATTGCACAGTCTAGGGGGAACATACATGTACTTCTTACTTGACACTGCCTTGCCCCCTGTTTTGCTGTTTTAGTAATATGAGAAATACTTTGTAAAGATGAAGAAATGTGCACTTCCTTGTGGAAATATTTTGTGCTACAATGACTACTTTTGGTAGAGGAAGTTTAATTTGTAGATATATAACCTCCTCTTTGAAGAAGGGAAAATACAAACCTGTAGAAGACTCTGACCCCTAAGACTTCAGTGCACGTCCAATAGATGGTAAACTATAAATATGTTCCATGCCTGTACCAAAGAGGTAAATCATACATCAACAGAGCCTCAATTCACTGCCTAAACATAGATTTCAGTTGCCAGCTGGGATACCAAGAGGGACCTGAGATATGTGAACCAGCAGGGAACCCAAGCCTTCTTGAAGTAGTAATTGAACAGCAAGCAGCATACCCTAAGGCATCTAACATGGTACTGGTCACTCGTGTTCGGGTAACTGAGCCAATCCCTAAAGTTTCAGTGCCTGTTAACAAAGGGGCAGGAATGACTGACATTTCACATGGGAATAAAAAAGCTCTTTATTGGTAGTAGTTTTCATTGTTTGCCCCTAAAACAAATTCTAGGCCATGGTAATAAGATTAAAAGTTATCATGTCAAACCACCTGAGCTCAAAAAAACCTACCAGAAGTTATGCACACCAGGGTAAACTGTTCCTTGATTTCAACAGTAATGTCTCTTGAATATAAAGCTGGACCATAAGTTTTACTAAGTCAGGCATGTGTTGGTTTCATAGAGAAAGCATATATATATTTTTAAGAAATCAAGTCAAAAAAGAACAAGTTGCAAGAGCTAGAATTGCTTTCCTTGAGACAAAGCTTTGGGTAGCACATGGCATAAACCCAAAGTGATCTCCAGAACAGGTGACTGTGCAGACAGTTCTGTCACAGATTCTCACATCTAATAATTTTGAATAGTATGCCACAGACCTGAGACTTCTGTCCCTTTTGGTTTGGTAGCTAGACTGTTCCCTCGTGTTCGCAGACTTGAGACAACTCTGATTAACATATGGAAGCAGCAGCTCCTTACCTTCTTACTTCTAGCATCTGGGAAGAATTTAATTGCACTTATTTGTGACATCCCTGTTTGACATCTGTTCTGAAAACTTAAGGAGAAAGGAAATGTTTTGGCATAATACCATACTGTCAGCATGGCAGTGTGTATAGTTTTGTCTATTTGTCACATTTTAACCTACTCTAACTCTACCACAATTATAAAAATTCAATATTAGACTGGGGAAATACTGTGCTGTACTGAGTTGTTTGGTGCTAGTCTAGGTTTTCTTAATTTATGCATTCATGGTAGGAAGGTGAAATGAGCTTTAAACATATCAGCATAGTAATTTTTATTTATTTGTCTATTTGCTAGTAGCTTCTTATATAGTTAAGTATGTTATTTGATACTTTCTGCCTAGTAAGGGAGAAGCCAGTGGATGTGGAGTATTTGTCTAGATAGACACAATTGAGCACATTTTCTAAGTGACAAAGGACTGCCACTTAGAGGTATTCAGGAAGTGACTTCCCAAACAAATATAACCTTAAATAAAGGTCAATTTTTATCTTCTCTGTTTTTAAACTGGGAATCATTTTACATCAAACACAGGATAAACAATGCAAACAGATCTGTCCTCCAGCTGCATTAAATCTAGCTGCATTACCAGGCATTTTGTACTGAAAGGTACATGATGTTTTTTTCCTCTCAAAAAATTTATATTTTCAGTCTATCTGTTAGCACAACATCTGATGATATATACTTATATATGATTTCACCATCCAGTCTTAACTTGTCCTGGTCTACTTGGGATGTTGTCAAACTACTACATAGCCTTTTTCTTTACATTCAAGTAAATATAAATTTATAACCTGTCACAGCCAGCTGCCTGACATCCTATTGCCTTTAGAGCCTCAACTTTAGAACTAGAGTTCTCCATCTCTATGTGAACTCATTGCAAGACATTGTGAATGTAAGTTATTATAAAATACAAATCTGAAAATCCTCAGGATAACACATACAAATATTCAACGGCCTATGAAGGAACTAGCCAGAAGTTCTATGGTAAAAGAAAAAATAAAACACCACCAAACTATTATTTCCTCACCTCCTTTTTAACACAACTTCACATCTGGAAGAGCTAAGATTAAGCAAACAGCAAATATGGTCATCAATGCCCCTCTCATGGAAGATATTTTTCATCTTCTGTTTTGTCTTCTGAAATGCACTGAACTCCTATTAAATTTCTAGAAGATTTGTTTGATTTCCTAATCAAATAAGTCACATAAGATAGCTTAAGAACTGGCTAAAGCCAGATTTATTTTAAAGAGGTGCAGCTCCTGTTTTGACCACTTGCATTAAGACTTCACTTCTTACTCAAGTTGAACATGCATTAGCCTCCAGTGTTGTGGCCTTATATTTGGAAATCCTTTCAGACTTCTCCTTTAGCAGCAATAAAATTGAGGAACTCAGTACAAACATTACAAACAGTTCATTAAGAAGCTTGTGGCGCTTCTTCCATGCTGACTGGATGAGGTCTCTTATTCTTCATGCATTTTCCCTACTGACATAACTTTTACTTGTTTTATCGTCATGACAGTAAATTCAGAGGATGCTCGATCAGTAGATCTGGGACTATATTCTGAAAATGAGGACAGAGGTTTTTATACAGAAAACTTTCATTCTGCTGCCTGGGTTTTCAGAGGAGATGATGTCTCTCCAGATAACAGTCCTAGATGTCTCAGCAAAAGACCTAGACCAGTGGCAAGTAAGTTGGCTAGAGCAACAGGTAATAAATGTCGTAAAAATTTATTTATTTTGGGCACTCTGAGGATTTCAAGGGATCGACGTTTTGGAGAAGATGCTGGTCACTTATGCTTAAGACAGGAAAAGACGCAACCCAAGAATCTAAAAGATTATTAAAAAAAACCATAAGTAGTTCTTATTTAGCTATTGTCTTGCAAAATATCATCCTTACTTGATAAAATTGGAACTGGTAAAAGGTCATAACTAAACCTCATGAGATAAGGGTAGAGGCAATGTAATTCCATTACTTGTTCAAACATGGCAAAATCATAGATATTTATGGTCATAAAGTATTATAATGGACATAAAATCTGTTTTACGTCAAACTTTCAGATATAGTCAATCCAGAAAGAAAATAGTCATTTGCTATGAGTATGAAGGGTTGTTCTATTTGTAGTTTAAATCTGTGCGAACAGATAAAGTGAACAACTTTTTCTGGGGGATGGGAGGTTTTCCTCCACTTCTCAGATGTTAAGTTACTCAAAAGTAACACAATTCAAAGAACTAAGACAAACCATAACAACCCTGTAGCTTTCCAGTAAATTGTTCTTTGTCGGAGCTCATAAATCATTCAGAATATGAGAGAAAACAAATGTCCTCTATAAGTCTTCTGATATGAAAAATTTCCCTTAACACACATGAGAATATTCTGGAAAACCATTTTGGTTGCTTGTTCTCCCAAGGGAGAGCTCAGAACTTCAGCAAGATAAGAACTTCAGCAAGCAGATTTAAACCCATTTGAGAAATTAAGAGTGTATTTTGTATTTGCAGCATAGAGGTCTGACACAGAGAGCATGAGTGTTTTTCTCTCCCAGAACACCATCAGTAGAGTGGAATATCTGAGTACTTCAGCTCTTCATTACAAAGTCCAGGCACCTAATTTAAACTGCTGTCTGTCTGTGCCCTAACATGAATGATACTTGATCTGTCACGCTGTGAGTGGTGTCACTGTCTGAGGCAGCAGTAAAGAGCCAGGAGTGTTACTGAAAGCAGCTCAAACATTAGTAGAATCAGTAACACTCAGTGCCTACAAAAAGTTTTAAAAACAGGCTGCTCCTTATTAAATTGAATGTGTAGAGAAAAAGGGTATCTTTCTTCCTATTTCCAGTTCGAGAAAGAACAGTGAAGATCGCTAAAGGAACTGGCAATTACCCTTGGGGTTTCAGGATCCAGTTCTCAAAGCCTATCCTTGTGACTGAAGTTGATACAAGTAAGTTGTGTTTGTACTGGTTAATTTCTCCTGTGGAAATATATAAAAAATAAATATATTATATTTATATAATATTATATAAATATACACCAATATAATGATATGATATATATCTACATGATATAATATGATCTAGATAGTATAGAACATCTGTTTTATATTCGTTTATAATATACAGGTACACAACAATTTCCACAATAGGTGGGTGCAAGGTGTTTAATAGCTCAAGAACTGCTCATGAACTGTCTTAGAGCCCCACTATCCCTAGGGGTAAATCAGACTCCACTGCCGTGTCTTCTTCCATGTCACTTCATACCTTGTGCAACTGCCTGCATTCAGCCTCCCTCCAGATGTAAAGTCTAAAACTTTTGTGGGCTGACATCCATGAGTGACAATAGGCCTTTAAAAATGAAAAGGAAAATGCAGTGATCCTTCTAATATTTCCAAGAATCTTATTGACTGGGGACACTTCTGCTTGGATCCATTGAGCCATCTGTCAGTCTTGACAGGTGGGCTGCTAACTTCTTCAGGGAATTATGATGATTGTAAGGAACCCCAAAAAAACCTCCAAAACCCAAGTGAGTGAGCAAAAAAATGGCAGATGATGTTCAACAAAGCTGAAATCTAAGATACTGCCTCTAGAGAAGAATGAGTTTCTTACCATGCCTTAATAATGGTGTTGGCACTTTCGCTCAGGAATGAGATCTTGGGAGTCACTACTGAAAGCTCTCTGAAATCATTGGCTCTGTGCATGATGTCAAGCTTAGAAATCTGGCTAAAAGCTGACTCAGTCAGTAACAGCAGAGAGAATGAGACACAGGCAGTCAGTGTCATTTTACTGCTGCCTAAGACCTTGGCTCATTCAAATCTAGAGCACTGCTTGCTCTACTGCTCTGCATCTGAGGACAGGCACAGCAGAATTAGAGAAGGAGCAGAAGGTACAGGAGACTGTGACAGAGTCTTACTAAAAAGGCAGAGTCTTACTAAAAAAGCAGATGCTGTGCGAAACGTCATCCCATACAAAGAAGGCTGGTGCATGCCTTCTCGCAAGGCATCTGAGAATAGCTCTGTCACTATTACCAGGCTTATGTATTAGATTGTCCATCATCCTGACAACTCTGGGAAAGCCTGTGGATTTAGAAGCCTGTGAGTTCTTAAGTTCTTTACCTAAGTACAAATAAAATTGTAGGTCATGTATACAGCAATAGCTCTGCCACTTACCAATTTATCCCTACTAGTTAAAATTAAGTATAGCTACTCACATTTTATATCACTCTTTTGTTTATTTGTATGTTGTTTTCAAATGCAGTTGCTTTAAAACAGTGACAGCATTAAAAAAAAATAGAGTTTTTTTCAGACAAACTTGTAGTAAAATTATGTTTTCTCAAAATATAACTTATTTCATTAGGAAGAAATTCTTCCCTGTGAGAGTGGTGAGGCACTGGCACAGGTTCCCAGAGAGGCTGTGGATGCCACATCCCTTCAAAAGTTCAAGGCAGGGTTAGATGGGACTTTGAGAAACCTGATCTAGTGGAAGGGGATTGGAACCGGATGACTTTTATGGTCCCTGCCAGCTGAAACCATTCTGTGATTCTATAATGAATATTTTCATAATATTTTACAGACCACTTATGGTCATAAAGTCTGATATGGAATGCTCAAGGCCAGCACAACCCAAAATGTTCTGACATTTGCAAATTTCCAAATGATTTGTAATACACATGAGAGTGGACCAGGGTTTTATTTTGCCTGTTTATTATTAAGCTTTTACTAATCTTATCCCTGAAGGGTCACACTTACTGCATCATAGGGTACAAAATCTTTAAAAGCATATATTAAATGTTAAGGACATTGAATAATATTTTCCAAAACTATTCTTTCACAGTACATTAGGAATGCTTATTTATAAATGAGACTATAAATACTGTATCTGAGAAATTTATAACTGGGATTTAAGTAACAGTGTTTTGATGCCCATGAATAGAGCATATTTATCGTCTCATTAATTTGCTTCCATTCCTGGCTGGCATGTGTCTGAGCACTGTTTTATTAGGAATTAATGTGCTTTGCAATGGTTAAATAAACAAAAGGTGATGCATTAAAAATCTGATTCAGTTCTTCCTTCACTGGGACCTTTTTTACTTACCATGTAATCTCTTCCTAAAGCCAAAAATCCTCAAAATGCTATATCCAAATTCTATTAACCAGCAAAGACAAATATCAGTACAGAAGGTACTCTTTTGGGGTTAAATTCAAAGCTTTCCAGAATAATAGACTTTTTTTTTTCTATTGACTCTACTGACCTTTGCATCAGATTTTTGTTTGCACTTCAGGCCAAAACTCTCAGATACTGAAATGTCTATTTGCATCTTAAAGCATTTAAATCCTAATGGCATTTTAAATGAAATTTCTCCACTGCCAGTGATTTTCTAGGGCTGCACCACTATCCAAATCCTGAAGCTTCATTTACAGATGAGTAACAGGTTGCTCAGTAAAACTTGTTCCACCTCCAAGTTAACATCATGAAGGCCCTAAAACATAATCCTTGATTGGTTGAACAGATACTTGTTTTGTTAGAAAAGCGTGATCATATAGACATGCTTGACATCCTAGCTCTAAATAAATTTTTGTGGGGTTTTGTTGTTATTGTTGTTGTTGATGTTTTGGGATTTTGTTTGTTTGGTTTTGTTTCTTTTTCTTTTTTTTCTTCTTCTTTTTCTTTTTCTTTTTCTTTTTCTTTTTCTTTTTCTTTTTCTTTTTCTTTTTCTTTTTCTTTTTCTTTTTCTTTTTCTTTTTCTTTTTCTTTTTCTTTTTCTTTTTCTTTTTCTTTTTCTTTTTCTTTTTCTTTTTCTTTTTCTTTTTCTTTTTCTTTTTCTTTTTCTTTTTCTTTTTCTTTTTCTTTTTCTTTTTTCAAATTCCAGATAGTGCAGCTGAAGAAGCAGGGCTTCAAGTTGGGGATATTCTGATAGCAGTCAATGGAACTGATGTCACCAGCGTGCCACATTCAGAAGCTGCCAATCTGGCAAGGAAAGGTAATTCTGAGATCACAGTAAATTAAATGAATGGGTCAGGTTTCCTGTTCAGTGCTCCAAATACATCCAGACAAACTGGGTGATGTATGCAGCAGAAATCTTGATTAATAGTTTAATGCCTTAGTATTTAAAACAGTAGTATTGCCAAGGTCACTTTTTTATCTAGACCTTGTTTTCTAGACACATAAGGCAATTATTCCCCAAAGAGCACGTGACAGTAATGGTTTTGGCTCTCCTGTTGTAAAGAAAGTGACTCAGAAAGCCTTGAAACTGACTGTAGAGACACAAATGCCTTATTTATGCCTTATACTTCCTCAGGGAGAGACTTCACATCTTCCTTCCATTTCTCTGTCACCAAGACCTGAAGTCTAGTCAGGAGATCAGAGAGTTCATTTTGTGAGGCATCCTTTTGCACCACCACAGAAACAGTCAGCGATATTAGTCATGTATATTCTTCCTAGAATTGTGATGACTAGAACCCAAAGATAGCCACACTGGCATACTGAAAATTAATTTACTGCCATTCCATTATTTATCCCAGATACAGTTTTGACAAAGGCTCATGGGAAATTCAATAAATTAAAATACTCCTACAAGACAACGACAATTTTAACTTGACACATACCGTGTTCTTTATTTATAGAGGTGCCATTCACACTGTTATATTTAAGAGAATGTTGAGTGTTTTAGCAGATAAATCTCTGATTACTGGTATTTTTAACTCGTCAGAGAACACCCCATGGATTAAATCTTGGCACACCAACAGCATTCCCAAAGTCAAGTGTCCCCAAAAAAGAAATCGAGCAAATGTTTTGCAGATGAAAATGTGTCATAGTCACATTTCTCAATGCACCTTCAGGCATTAACACCTGCTCTTTAGTATTGATATAATCAGAATTTCAGGCCTTTAGGGTCAAAATCATAGATATATTGATACTGTCAGCAAATATTGTGATGTTGCGTCTCATTGATGATGAAGATAATGTATTTTCTTAAATCTTGCAATCTATCATCTCTTCCGAGTGCTTACCTTTTGCAAATGATAAGTAGATGCTTTAGCTCAGCTTAGCCTCCAACAGCCACCCTCCTCAGTGAGGAGGCACAGAAAAGGTTAGAATACTCCAAGGCATGGAAAATAAAGAATTCTGAAAAGCATATGTAACATGACAGAGACTGAAGGTGCTCCTAAGAGCACTCAGCAATTTTTGGTTAAACCTCAATTTATGTACACCCATTTAAGCAAGGAAATTGAATTACTTCTCCTAACTGATAAAATACAGAAGTACCAAAGATGCACCTTGCAAAGATAGGTCACAAAAAATTATTTTAGAAGTGTCTTCAGATAGCTGGCTCCATTACTAGTCCTCAGTACAAAATCATTTTTATTCCTGAATTTGGGTTAAAAAAATGCCAAATATCACTTGATTTAATTTGCTTCCTTGCTGCTCTGCTCCTTGTTGCTTCTAGAAGCTACATTGGGAGGACATGGGCATGGGATAGAATACCAGCTTCCTGCTCCTTACCCTACATGGGTATTCAGAAATATTGACACAGTTACAGTTTTGACTTACGTTTTCACATGTAATATTTTAGGTCCTGATATCCTGACTATGATAGTGGGATCAGACATCAGCCGTTACCCCAACACCCCCAGACCTACCTGCCGAGGATATCTGCACAAACGAACACAATCAGCAATACTGAAGGGCTGGAGAAAGAGGTGGTTTGTGCTGAAACATAATGGTTACCTACACTATTACAAACACAAGAAGGTAAGGAGAGTGGCTGGCGAGGAACCAAACTGTGTCCTGAATTATGAAGTGCAGCAATTTTGTACTCAAATTTACAGGTCATTATCTTGACTTACGGTATTCACAGCATAACATCAGTGCTACAGGGTTTTGCATGAGGTGTATAAAGGGGGCTTGTTGAGTGCACTTCTACAGTTCTCTATCCACCTGACATTTCCAGCAGAATAGCTGGTAGTCTTGTTTCTCTGCATCTGTCATAGTACACACATGAGCCATCTAATCAGGAATATGCTGCAGAACACTGGGTATGCAAAAAAGCAGTCTGGCCAGCACCTTATTTCAGCACTAGCTATTCTGGTGTCAAAACAAAACCAAGTAAAAAACTTCACACTAAAAACATTCTTTTGGAGAGAAGATTCTATTTGATCATAACCAGATCCATCATCAAATTCCTGAAATGTAAAAATGAATATCTAGTTATACTTTTCAAATACTTTTCAGTTTTCGATCAATTATGTATCACAGAGTGCTAGATAAATTGGAGTGAAGATTAGAAGGTGCCCCATAATCTTACATTCACTAAGATTTAATTACATGTTCACTTCTTTCTTTCAACTAGTAGGTTTTTTTTAATTCATTTGTTCCTCAGTGAGCTTATTTATCGCACTGAGAAAATAAATATTTCAATCATGCTAACTATGTGCATTTGCTTTTTCTTAAAAAGAGTAAATGAATTTAAAGAACTGCATAAATATTTTCTAGCAACAGCTAACTACTGCTTCTTTTCTTGCATTATCCAAGACTAGTGCCATTCAAATACTTTTTAAAATTATTTCATACCATTTTTTTGCTCTCTCTCTGTCTCCGGACTCCAAAGAATACACTGAAATATTGAGGCAGATGAAAACAGATTTTAGCAGATGAAAACACAAGGATTTTCTTCACTGCCTCATGTGTTTACAGAGTACTCTGAAGAGTCATTTAGTAAGACAGAGAGAAAGATATTTAAATACAAATACAGTTCTTCTGATGCCATGATGATTTTTTTGCTTTTTCATATACGCCTCTTATATACCCTTTTATATACCCTTTTATACAGCTTTTATGTATCCTTAGTGCTTTTAGCCCACATACTTGTAATTCCCTGATAACTAGCTTAGACCCAAAGTTCTGTTAAGCCAAGAGCCTAAACATCTTGGAAGCCTCACAGTTAGGGGTCAGAAAGCCCCAGACACCAAGGTCCTCTCCAGAACACATTCTGTAAACTAAGATAGGCCCATCCAAGGGAAGGTTCCTCAGGACGGGGGCTTCTCTTGAGCCTCTCACTGGGGAATCTTTGATAGATATGCTAATTTGCAAGGTCTATAACTGTATACACGAATTATTGTGCGTGTGCATTTTTGGTGGGCATTCTGGGGGGCATTTTGATGCATTCTACCTGGATGTGGTGCACCTGAGGATCCTTAAATAAATACCAAGGTATTTATATATTTATATATATTTATTTATATATATATAAATATATATATTTTTTTATATATATTATATATATTTATATATATTTATTTATATATATTATACCCTTTTTTTCCCCTCTTATCATGTTTGGCTTTTAATTCTAAGCCCAGGGAAAGGCAACACTTCACTACTGAGAGATCCAATGGCCAAATGAAATAAGAGGTGTCTCAACTGTATTCATTGGCACTTCTTTCTTTTGGTATGATTTCTCTCAGGACATAAAAAGAAGACTGCTCATCGCACTTTTTTTTCTAAGAGAATTACAAATAATGTTTGTAGTTTAACACAGATTTTATGTTATATGTCAGCTGCATGATTAAACTGGCAATGTTATGTTCCAGGCCTTGTCTCACTCTGGAGGAAAAATTTCTCCACTTACTGTGTCTAAGATGTTCTTTGAAACAGTTAATTGAAAGCAAGAATAATTCAGGGAGAACAAAAATTCACGATAAGCTGTCTGTCACTATCCACCAAACCAGCCAGGGTAATCAATTTACTCATCTTCATTCTGTTGTTAAGAACGTCAACGTACATTGGTGTATTTCCAGTGACTCCAGCAAGGCCATGCCTGATTTCCAATTTTGTAAGAAGACAACTAGGCTTTTTATTTAAGCCTGAAATGTAGCATATAGTGTTTTGTAGTGGAGAAAGGAAAGGGTGTTTCATCTCTGCTTTAGTCCCTATCAGCAAACACAGAGAGCTAAATTTCCTCATCATTGCAATCTACAACCAGAAATTATCCATCTTGAATTTTCCTCTTCCCACCTACCTTAAAAAGAAGATTTCTAGAGCTTTTTACATCTGACTCTCACATGTCATTGCTGCTCTTTTGGAGTCATTTCTAGCCAATCACACAGTGGTGATGTGATAGCTGTTGCAAGATATTCAGTCACTTCACATGCAGAGTTACTTTCTTTTCCCTCAAACAGATGCTGCCTCTGTCCTTGACTCTACAATCCATATAAGCAGCTAAAACATATTTTTCACCTCAGTGGTTGTAGCTGTGTTTGCCACCTCAGAGCAGAGATACTTTTGGGTTAGAACCTTGTTTTTGGTAAATTACTGAGATTGGCAGAGATAAATGATTTATAGTACTTTTGCCTACACATGGCAACCATGGAGTTCCACTATATATTCTACAGGTCTGATTCCTTGTTGTCTGGAACACTGGATCTTCTTAAACGTGATATTTCCTACTTTTTCAATATGCCCAGTTTTTCTCTTAAAGGAAAGATACCTGGAAATTATGAGGAGACAGACATGAATGTACACTTAAATCCTTCGCTAAGGCAAGTATAAGCAGACAAGTTTCTTGTGCTTGAACTTAACACATTTTGTCAGGGAAAGCTGAAAGCATATCAGCATAGTCAAGCACCAATCCTTTCTTTACAGATAGCAACATTTGCTCCTCTAAAAGTACCATTTGCTGCTCAGCACAGTAAAGGGGCTGTGAAGTGACCACAAAATGTCTGTGGTGAAGACTTCAGTATAGGACAAATAAGTCTTAATCAGCTTTACATGAGACCAGTAAGATAGAAAAAGCAATCTACCTCACAGCAGCAGAGCATCACTTCAACAAGTTAAATCTCTGAGCTGTCATCAGCAAGTCACTTCTAGAACATGACAGCTAACTTGAAAACCTTAAAATATGTTGAAGTCTTCAGGATTAAAAAATACCGGTCTTGTGATTTCATTAAAGAAAAGGAATATATATTCTGGGACCCAGGAACAAATGGGCCATTAAGGAGTTTAAAGACTGTGGAGCATGCATTCATTTATCATTGGAACATACCTGCTAGAGTGCTAACAATGTTCGAGGCTTAATAGGAAAACACAAGGATTAGGAAAGCATTATAGCCAAAAACTTGTTTCCCAAAATTCCTCATTACGAATATCCATCATGTAAGGAGTTCAACAAATTTAATACTGGCTTTTACAAAATCACTAAAAGTGCCAGTGAAAGCCAGAATTTCCTAGTTTCAGTTCATCATTTCTTGCTAAGTAAAACTGGATAAATAAAAAAACACTTATAACAAGCTCCTCTCTGGTTTTTATCTTGCAGTGTTTCTAGGAATTATTTCCAGCCCCTTTGACATAAGTAGACCCTGGTAAAGAGGATAGCGAGACAGGTAACTAATCTAGCACCTGAAAGGAAATTAAGAAATAAATATTATTGTGGTTATCATCTAGGAGAAACTCTAAAGATGCCTGTCTCCTGCAGGAAGGTGTTATCAGTTTATCTCCATTGCAGACTTCTTTTCCAGAAGTCAGAGACTGATAAATTCTAGTCAAACTAGCTCTATCAGGTCCTCATATGACATTTGTCATTTATTCCATTTCACTCTCCAATTCCCTCACCTAAGAATGACATAGAACTATAGTAGTTAGGAATCGAGATCTAAGGAGTATGAGTTTGCTGCCAGCATTTTTTATGGACTCCAAGTAGGAAAGTCAAAAGAAAAAGTAAGAAAGTTCAAAAGAAAAAGCCCCAAGTCTCAGGGAAATGGCCTTCATGATAGTTCATGTTTGTAATGCTCTGAAACATGTTATAAGAAAACCGCAATACATACTCTTGAGAAGCACTCTTACTGTGGCAGCAGTGAAGGACAGGAATGTGCTTTTTGTCAGTCTTCATTGTAATCATATATAATAATGTCATTTTTAAAGAGAATTATGTTTTTCATTTCTTAAGCTCACAAGTTTAATTCCTCTAGGAAGCCGTTAGGCATAGTGTGAGTGACTAAGACAAAGTGTCTCAAAGCTGAGGTGAGGGCAGTGAGAACAAAGATGTGCATTTCTTATCATCCAAAACAATTAGACCCCAACCTGGTAAACAGCTATTACATCACCTAAATGATCAGATATTAGGTCATATCCCTGTTTCCATTAGAGTAGAAGAGAGAAGGAAAAAAATGTTTTTACATTATTTTCATTTCTGTGGTATATAGAGTCCAATTATTACACCAAGAAAGAAATCCCCTGTCTGCCATGAGCAGAGCCTTCACAGCATTTCAATCTATGAAAAATACTCAGTCCTTTGTTCTCTTGAACAAGCCTGTGTGTTCATTGCTAAGCCTAATCACTTTATATAAAAGGCTTAGCTAGAAATAGATTTAGGTCTGAGCCATTGCTCATAAACATATCACTTCTATTTGTTCTTCATTCTTGCTCGGAGCTGTATTGTCATAGTCTGGAAGCTGCCACATTATATAAAGCCTGTGTATAATCTGATTTCTTTATGTTTTTCATGACTCCCATGCCTGCAGAATATATTTTTCAATTTACATTTAAGAACCTGCTGAATCCACTGTCTCCAATACATCCTCTTATGAAAGAGAGAGGAATGAGAAATAATGCTAGCTGATGATATGCATGTTAATTTTGGCCTAAAAGATTGCACACCCTGACCCAGAGAAAGTCATACACAGATATATTATGTGATCTGGTTCAAGTTGTTCAAGATTTTAATTCAATCAGTAGTTCTTCCTGTGAGACTTGGTCCTGCAAACTGTTCATTACCTTTTGGGCAGCAAATCACTCAACCTCAAAAAAAGGACCAACTGGAATGTGAAGATTAATCATTCCACAAGACCATTTGATTGTACTTCATCTGACAGCCAGTACTGTTTGGTGAAGGATAGTTAGGTTCTTCAAATCAGATATCTTTTAAATCTTTTTCCCATATTGTTTTATTCTTCAGTATGTTTCTACTCTCTCTAGTTTAGATGTAAATTATTTAAAGCAAAACAAAATGAAAAACTAAGTAAATTCATCTCTACTGGCAAAAAATGCCATAAGAACAGTTCTGGAGTCTAGAGCTCCCTGTTCACTGACATATGCAAGCCCTTTCCTCAAGGGAAAAGGAAATACATGTAAGGAAAAAAAACATAAAAAGCCTTAGTCTCTTCTCTGCACTGATATGCCCAGCTCAAAGAAAGAGTAAACGTAAACAGGCTTTAGCTGTAGTTTCCTTAAATAACCAAATAATGAGCCTACCACAAAATACAGTGATTAGAAAAAATGACATAGGGAGAAGAAGATTTTAGTGATATACTAAGCAAGCAGCACCAGACCTCAAGGAGAAGCTGGTCAGAGAAAACCAGAAAATAACAGATGGTGAAAATGCTGAGTGCCAGGGACGGTTGTGGACACATCAGCTATGATGGAGAAAGCTGGGCAAATGAGAAATAAGCAAAAAGAAAAAAAAGTTCTGTTTCCTGTCTCATTTAAGAGATGTCTGTTTTAAGAACACTAGGGCACATCCAGGAAGATATTTTTGAAAGACAGTCAAATTCAGTCATGCTACTACTGGCCTGAAACCAATCTGAACCAGTGACCTGGGGGCAACTGCCTCACACTTCCTACTGCCAGTCTCCCAAGCTAGCCAGAATTCCATTTCTGCTTTCTAGCACTGCTCAGTTTTCGCATTGGCTCTTAGATTCCTTCTAGGATTTGATAATGTTTTCTGTAAAGTTACTTTCATTCCCTTTTACTAGGATGTGCAGACTCTTTTGTGTATTAATTTTAAGTTCATTTCATAGTTATTCCTATTGTTACTTTCTTTTTTTTTTTACTGCTAATAGCATGAAATGTGCGTATATTTCCTCAGCTGCTTCTTAATGATACATGAAGAAGCTTAATTAGTATAGCAGATATAACTGTGCTTGAAAAAAATTTGAATACAGTGAATCACTTAGGAAATACTATGAATGGCATTACTGGAATTCTGGAATTACTTGTACCAAATTAAATAGGGCTACATGCACTACCTTAATGAGCATTTGATGCAATATAGGAAAGAGACATCTAATTTTCTATTTTTATTTCTTTCTGATTTCAGTTTCTCATCATTATACATTGTTTAATATTCTAATTTTTTTTTTGCAGAAACATTTAACCTAAAACTCAGGAAAACCAGCAGTATAGGAAGGGCTACTTCAGATGTTTCTCCTGTTCATAGAATAGCATTTACCAGAGCAGAACCTGCTTCCTGCCTTCTACCTAGAGAACTTCATCCATGTTTGATACTGAAGACTGCCTAGAATTCATGAAGTAGCTGATCTGATCACAACCTTGAGGAAAGAAAAAAATATTTTTTAGTTTAGCGCAGAATGGACCAGTAGTAGCTAAAATCTGAGTTTGTTCGTTTAAAATCTGTACAAAACATATGATTATCTCAAGCAGCATCACATAGGTATATCAAGTTCCAAAAGGGCAGTATCATCAATGAGTTGCACTTCAGTCTCAGGCATAAGAAATTACTTTTATAATTATTTTTTTCAGAAATACACCTTTGGCACTTTTTGTAGCAAAGGGATATTTGCCAAAGGAATGATCTTTTATTCACGAAAGCCACGAGTGAAAAAAACACCCTGTCTTGGTTTGAGACAAATTTGGAGGAAAACGTCTGAAATGAACATCCCTCTGTTAGAAGGCAGATTTCATTAGCCCCTCCCCCACCAGGTTCGGAAAGAAATTCCTCAGAGGAAAGTGAAAAAAACCTATTTCTTTAACAAGCAAAGTGCATGCAGGCACAGAAAAAAAAGAATAAATAGTGTTAAATAATAAAACCTCTTGCTGTGGGGAAGACCTAGGAAGATTCAGAGTTCTTTGTAAGTGTGGCTCTGCCCTCTCCGGATTTGGGGTTTGGCATGAGCCCCTCCGGGCCACACTGTGGGACTTCCCAGTGATGTTCTGGTCTTGCTGAACGGTCCAGAAGAGAAGAAGCTGAAGTCCCAGGGAAAAAAAAACTTTCTTGCCTCAGCTAGCAGGCTAGCTACAAAGCCAAGAAGTTTAACTTTCCGTCTCTCTCCTGACAAATAGCTTAAAGACAAAGGAAGGCACAGGATTCATGTCTGGCATAGGGCAGACGATAGGGAATACAGTATCATACAGTCACCCCAGGACACACCCCTTACAAATGTGTGGATGTGGCACATGGGCCATGGTGGTAGCAGTGAACAAGGTGGTGCTGGGCTAATGGTTTGACATGATCATTACGGAGGTCTTTTCCAACCTTAACGATTCTAGGATTCTGTGATCTGGGTTGTCAGAATTAGGGGAGCATGGCTCTTTGTTAGTCAGTGAAGGGCATTTGGTCTCCCTTTAAATGCCTCCAATCCATCTTAATCCCTTCCTAGATGTATTTGTTTGAAACACAGTGGAATTCTCGGTGCCACAGAACCTCTATTTACATTCATTCTAGACACCACAGAAAGTGTTTACAAAATAAGTTCATAGAGATGTGCAGGTATAGTGGTCAGTCATTTCAGTATCTAAAGTGACCATTGCCTTCAGGACTATAGACAGGATCCTACTGAATGATACTTCCTTGGCACAGCACTGGCCATGCTTTGCTCTGGGAATGGGATTTGGACCTGAATACATATTTTGATTATACTGTCTGCAGTGTTAAAGAAATGTATTCATGAATTTTTATTTATACTTTTGTCATTATTAGGGACTATTTTGTTCCTACAGAAGAATTATGTATGACAAAGAGACAATTACATGTGCCAGTGAGAATACAATCAAGTATTTAACTATTTAGTTCCCACAGGTGCATTATTTTTCATGGAAGGCTCTATATGTTTATTTTTAGTCTAAGAAAAAATTACATGGGGCAATTACAGTTCAGCTCCTACTGACAAAATTTAATTAACTCCCAACAATCAACCAATTTTATTCTGTGAGGCTCCACCATCTGTGTATTTTGCAAACTGCACTAATGTTCTTCATAGGCCCCAGCATTAACTTTCTTTTTTCATTTTATTCTTACCAAATTTGATGCAATTGTTAGAGCTCCAGTCACAGATCTTCAAAGGAAAGGGGCTAAGAATATTTTTTAAAACACAGCTAGAGTTCACTGTCCAGATGTGTGCACCTTTGTTTTGAGTTAAGACAAGTATTTAAGGGGAGCTGGGCTGGGAAAGTGTGGGGATAAACTGCTTCACCTACCCATGTGCATTAAGGAGCTTAATGGCTCTTTATTACTAATCACAGGGAAAGATATTGGCAGTGCCCTTCAGTCTCAAAGAGCTTTGACACAATCAGGAACAAGCAAATGGGTTTTGAATTGCTCTCCATGGAAGGTTGTCTGAATTGTGTGGGAAGGTTTATGAACATAATGATATTTACAGCAACTTTGCAAAGAAACTGAAATCCAGGCTTTTAAATTATGCTCACTATTTTCAATGGTAAGTCTTTTTTGCCTGTATCTACACATACAAGGTGACGGTTTCAGCATAAACCAAATTGCAAACATTGCATTGATTAGCAGAGAGACCCATGATCCTAAATTCTTCAGTGCACTTTGAAAATCCTGGTATCACTCAGCTGCACCCTCAGTGTTTGGAATACCTACACATACCTACAAAGTTTTTTGCATGTAGATATGGCTTCTACAAAACCAAAAGCAATTAAGAGAGCAAAATCAGAGATGCAAGTTTAGAGGGTGTTTGATTAGTTTGTCTTTTGTGATTGCACTGCTGATCATTAAACTATCTTATGGTTCAAAAGCTTAAGAGCTTTAGAACTTTGAATATTCCCTGAGTTTATTCCCATCTCACAGGGATCAGTTTCATATTAGTTCTAAACTTTGGGCACTTTTGCTTTCTAATTGCAGGATGAAGGGAAGTGCAGACCCCTGGAAGTAACAAAGCTGGAAGGAGCAGAAATTGGTATCGACACCAGTCTGGGTAAACCATTTGTTTTTAAATGCATACCTCAAGCTGGAAATAGGATTTTCTACTTCTGTGCAACTTCCAACCAAGAAATGAAGAGGTAAGTGATCTTTCATTTTGACAGCATCTGTTTTGTTATTCCATTGTGGGGAAAAGGAGTTTGAATCTTTGGAGGATGTTCACAATACCTACCTTGATCCTTAGGGAAAAAAATTTAAAATCTATCAGCAGCTTAAGGGAAGATAGTGTTTCTAATTCTCAATTGCAGAAGCTTCAAAAATTAATTTGCAGTTTCATAGCTTTTTTTTTTAATAAAATCTTTATCGTTCATGTTTTGTTACCCCCCTGAATTCTTGATTTATCTTAAGAACAAAAACTTCGCCCCTGTTCTCATGCCTTCTCTCCCACTGTTATATCAAATGGAAGTGTAAATTTTCCTGTGGATGTAAACTTGCTTATCAGTCTCTTCTGCCCAACAAGGACAGTGCTAGTAATAAATACAATCCCATCTTCATCTCCTTTTCTGTCATTCTGTCACATTTTCATTTTAGTATTTTAAAATGCAAATGTACCACAAAAGCATGCTGGTTCTGATAAGAGGCAATGTCTTTGGGTTTGACATGGAGTTAGACTTTAAAAATACTGTTTTGCATTTCCCAAAGACAACAGCTGACAAAACAAAGACACTAAAATCACCCATAATACCAGCAATGGAGTAATAACTTTCAAAAAGTACTAAAATCTAATCTTATTTTCCTCTTTGTTTTATTGTGAATTGTCAGAAAAATAAAGCTGTGAATTAAGTTGAAATTTTGGTGTTCATACACTCATTTTTTTTATATCATCTTACTACTTAACATAACCCACCATTGTAATAGCAGAGCACTTTCCATTTCCAAATTTTATATCATCCATTGCACAACAGAATATAACTTTGCCAATAAATAGCTTGCTTTATTCTATAGTTTCCAGTTTCAGGGGTTTTTACGTTTCCCACAAATTCGTTATCTGCATTGTGACAAAGACAAGAAGAGTGATCATTCTTTTCCCCTGTTGGACTATATTTTGAACTATATATTTTGATATATAGATTCCTTTGTCTGGAATATTGCCTTTATTTATTGCAATGTGTTATACAGCAAGCTTTGAGACATATTCTTGAGAGTCAGCATTGTTTATTTAGATTTAATCCACTACTTTTCTGACTTAAAGCCTTGAATATGTCCTGAAAATTGTGCATTCCTTTAGATGCTGCATCTGTCAGCAAGAATTAGAAGAGGCAGTGAAGCATATTTGTTCTGCTCTACCAAACTAAGCTATTCTTACTTTTTATCATATTATAGGTGGCTGGAGGCTATGGATAAAGCAGTGCATCCCATCCATCAGGTAATGCTATATTTAGGTGAGAAGCGTGTCTACAGCAGATTGTGCAGAAGACTGAGAGAGAGTAGCTGTATTTGTACATGGTCAGGTGCAGACAGCAACATGGAAGCTGCACACTTTCATTCTATTGGGCTGTGAATCACCCCCAATCTAAGAGCCATATACAGAATTATGACACTGGTTTGGAAACATAACATGAAATCAGTGTAGCAGGCAGAAAGCAAGGGTAGAGATCAGTCTCACAAGAACATGTAATACTGTTTGGGGTAAAAGGAGAGAAAGGCTGTATCTTCCCAAGTATTCCCCACAGTTCTGCCTTGACTGCAGGCAACTTACTTTTCCCAGCAGAGTATTGGGTGGGGATGAAGCATGATTGCTGAGTTCTTATTTTCGGTGTTTCCAGAGATAAAGAAAAGTACACTGATAAAAATTGACTTAGCCATCTCTTTACACTGTTCTGCTCTCTGCTGGCCCCTGTGACTGGGAAAAATACAGCCATAACTGATCTTGAGCTGGTACCGGGAGACCTTACTTATCCTAGCATAATTCAATATCAATAGTCTCCAGCTGACCCCTGAACTGGGAATAGAAAAACTAATTTTAGTATTTCCAGACTTGGAACCATAGAGGTCAAAGACATTTTAGTCTGCCCTTTCCTGGCCCATGAGTCCTACTCCTTCCTGCTATAGACAGACCACCTTTATAAAAATAGGCTGTTGATCTGTAAAATTTTTAAAGAGGTTTGGCTGCTCAGCCAACTTGTTTTTAATGGGAGGCTGAAATGAAGAATTAAGTATCAAGGTCTACCCTTTTTTTTTGCAAATGAACCAAAATCATCAATTAAAAACTATGAAAATTGCAAGGTAAAAATTAAAACCTGCATTAATGAGTGAAAAAAAAAGTGGCATGAGTGATTCCTTTAGCAGTATTCAGTGATGGGTTCCAAAACAGTGAAAGGTGTTTCTTGTTGCTTTTAATACCTTTTGCACTGAAGTAAAATTATCAAACGTATATTTCTTTTGGCTTTAGCTTTCAGATGAGGTTATAAGTGCAAAACCAAACTTGTTTCCAAGCATATTCTTCCTGAGCATTTCTCAAAAGAATATGAAGGAATCCACACACTTGAAAAACAGGAAAAATAAATCAAACAATTGAAAGCGTGTACTCTAACGTAAAGAACCAATAAAATGGCCTGAGCCAAAAAGGATAATAAAGGCTCACATAAACAAAACACATCAAGAGTCCTTCTTTAGTGTCGCATGCATAAATAACCTGCTGTATAAAATTTCCAATATTAGACATACATAGAAGGATCATTCATGCATTCATCCATTAACAACACAGTAAAGTGGCTCCTTTCTGTGCTACTGCATCTTATTTTTGACTGCTTTATCTTTTTTAAAATTTTCTTTGAGCAACCAATACCCTTTTCTGAAATAAATGTGTGATTTAGTAAGTCACTTTCATTTCCTAACCTTCCTTCTAACCAGACCTTCATTCAGTTGAGTATGAAAAACTTGTATTTTCCTTCTTTTTTGTTTGCTACACTTTTTCTGACTGACATTTTGCAATAGCTCATGTGTTACAGTAGAGCTCACAACACAGTGATTTAGTAGACCATTATACTGACACCAGTGCCCTCTTAATTAATCTACAAGGATAACTGCTTTAAGAATACATCTAGTGTTACTGGAGTCCTCTTCTGCTCTTTGCTGCAATAGCTATATTGTGCAAGGTCTTTCTTCTGTCATTGCCTTGCTAAGGATACTAAAGAAATATAAATAAACGCAAAAGAAAGCCCCTATGGAAACAAACAAGAAGATGTTGCTATGGCACATATTGCCCCCATGGATTTCCAATGACAATAACACCGGTAGATGGGGAATTCTAAATGTGTACTGCAGTTGGCAAAACACACTAGAAGAGGCTGAGATTCTAACACCTCTCAGATTTAAAGAAGAAATGCTTTAATCTCACATTATATAACTTGGTTTTATAAAACAACAGATATTTTTTTCCTAATTTTCTTTTTGGATTATCTTATAATACAAATAGCCCATATGATGGCAGTGTTTCACGGGTTGAGCTTTTTCTTCACATGTCAATAACAATAAGGTAATTTTGTTAATGGAAGAGACTCTGCTTTCTATATAGGGAAGGGAAGGAATCTGCAAACATTTTTTGTATGGTAGTGCTTCCATCCAAGTCTGAATGCAGTATCCCGCTGACAGACACCACGACATTTTCTCTGAAACCCAGAGAGCAGATGATGAATTTTGTCTTGCCAGATTATATACAGTAAAGACTACTGAAGTCAAGCAATCAACAAGGCAATTTTTAAAAAACTTCACACAGCTGTGATGTAATCCTGTTTGTACCTGCAAAACATGTACTGAAAAATAAAATAGATGCAGAAAAGACAAATCATTATTTTAAGAAGAGAGTAGACATTTGGATATTTGTCATCACATATACATTTTCGTAGTTTCATTTTCAGCATTAAATTTTGTTGTGACCTAACCTCAGTGCAGCTCAGCCCCACACAGCTGCCCACTCACTAGCTTCCAGTGTGAGGGGGGAGAGAATCAGAAGACTAAAAGTGAGAAAACTAGTGGGTGGAGATAAAGACATTTTAATAGGCAAGGAAAACCCACACACAGAGGAAGAGCAAAACAAGGGATCATTCACCCCTTCCCATGGCTGGCAGGTGTTCAGCCATCCCCAGGAGAGCAGGGCCCCATCACATGTAATGGGTACTTGGGAAGAGAAGCACCATCACTCCAAACTTTCCCCCATTTCCTTCTTCTTCCCCAAGATTCATATGCTGAGCATCTTTTATGGTCTGAGATATCCTTGTGGTCAGGTAGGGTCATCTGTCCTGGCTGAGTTCCCTCCCAGCTCCATGTGCATCCCCAGCGTCCTCACTGGTAGGGTGAAGGGCAGAAAGGCCTTGGATCAGTTCAAGCCCTGCTCAGCAATAACTAAAACATCCCTGCGTTGTCAACACTGTTTCCAGCACAAAACCCAAACACAGCCCCATACTAGCTACTGTGAAGAAAATTAACCCTACTCCAGCCAAAGCCAGCACAACTTTTCAAAAGATTTTCACAACAAAAGCTAATTTCTTGGCAGAAGACTAGAGCTTGTGTCTTTTCATATCAGCATCCTTAGTTTTTTACCAGAACATTTCATTACATGCTTACTTTACAGAACCATGTGTGGGTAGATGTCACACTGCATAACACTACACTCCCACCATTGGCTATCAAGAACCCTGAGTGCCTGGGGCTTCTCCACCAGCTGGACAGGAGCAAAGATGTCTGGATTCAGCACTACTGCATTCTGAAGGATGGCTGTTTGTACTTTTATGCCACTCTCCGGTCTACACCTGCCCAAGGTAGGGATGGCTGCTAGATTTTAATTGATTATTGAAGTAGAAATGTTTCACTGCAGTTTCCAATTAGAACTTTTACCATTAATGAGAGTTTCTTATCAGGAAATTCATGCTGTTCTGTGAAGGTGAATGAAGGATGACCAGACTAGTCTCTATTTATTCACTAGCCAACTCATTCCTGACCCTAGTCTTTTTCCCTTTTCTTCCCACAGTCTGATTTGTTTTTTCTGAAATTGAGTTATTGTGTGCACCAGGAGCAGGTATCAGAAACAAGATCCACCCTTCTAAAGCACTTTTTGGTGGCTTGAGGCAGTCCCACTGATGGCAGTCTTCTGAAGGCTGTCAAATCCTGCATGTTAGGAAGCATCCTCAGATACCATGATCTCAGGCTGGTTTTCCTGAAACTACCAGGTTTTCACATGGCCTTGTTAAAGCTATTCCACCCTCAATATGCAGAACTTTCCTACTGCAGGAGAGCCTGGTGGTCCAGGATGTGACCACAGTCACTTGCAGCTAAAGCTGCCATCTAGAACATTCTCCATGTGCTAAGGAAGCTGGCAGTCAGAAGAAGCAGAAAGAAAATACTTTTCTTTTTGTTTGCTAGACAGTCTTCGGACTGAAAGGGAAAAACTTTTCTTAGGGCTTATGCTATTATGATCAGGCAAAAGTTGCTCCACTTTACATCATTTGCATAACACTCTTCATTGCCAAAGGGCATACTTAAGAAATGACCAGGGATTTCCTCTCTATATGAAACCAAAGCTAAGGTTTGCCCAGAGAAAAGCAATGAATTAACAGAAAGGCAGAAATTAAGTTTTATGCATTTATGACCCTGAAGCCTATGCTCCTACTCCAAAATATTTTCTTTTGGTGTTTAAACATCCTACTACATAAAAATTCTTATATATGGTAGTGGTTTTTTCTTGTTATTACTTTTTTTTTTCATTTTTACCACATATCCTCATTCTCTCGTATCATTCTCAATGCTAGAACATTAATTTGGTGCTGTTGTGCCTAAGTGTGAGACCCCCCAAAAATACAGACCCTGTTCTGCAGATCTTTCTGACTATTCATCAAGTATGTATAAACTGAACTTACACTTTAAGTTGCACTGAAGTAAAGTCTGGAGGAAAAAAATAAATAAAAAGAACAAAACAGAAAACAGTTAAAATGAAAATGTCCCGAAGATCAAATTCTGTCTAATGGCTCTCCTTCACAGCTGGCTAGTGTGGCCTGCAGTGACATTTCAGTTACTCATGGCAGCAGGAGTAACCAAACCTGGTTTTAGGAATTTTTTTCATGTTGAAATTCATATCCCGTTAGTTTTTAAAGGAAAGAAAAAGAAAATATCAGCAACAAGAGCCTCCCTTCCAAAGACCTTTACAGTGGCTCGAGGCAGCCTCATTAAAGGCAGTCAAAAGCTAGGAAAAATATTTTACCATGTCTTATTTAATGAAAAGCTAGATAAATCTGTTGCTCATCATTTGATAGACAGGAAGCCTGTTTTACACTGTCTTGAAATCAATTTTCATAAATGAAAAAGAAATTGAACTTTCGCATTTTTAAATGTAAATTCTGTAAAACTCTGTGAATACCTCAATCTGAAAATCCAATTTGCAGATTTCTTGGTATGCTTGTAATTGGCAGTAATTCTGTAAATGGTATCTCCTATGTACATGATGCATGCTATTTTATTCTGTCCAGGTGGCCTTTACCTGCAAGGCTATATTGTGAGTGAACAGTCCCTGGGCTCCAAGAGATCTGTAATTGAACTCAAGCCTCCATCTGAAGAATTTAAAACTTTTTACTTATGTGCAGAGAATGTAAATGAAAACAAAAGGTAAACTGAACATTTTTTGTTTGTCTTTTTTTTCCAGTTTATTTACCAGACTTTACAAGAGAGGAACTCTGTAGCTTAGGAAGATCTAGTGACAACTTTGTGGAGTGTTTTCACTTTTCCCCCTAGATTTCCCTTTAGCAGTAGCCTTAGTCAAACTGCAGTAAAACGTATATTGGAACCTGTGAGTCATCAGTTCTGTTCTTGTCAATGCTGGAACAACTGCAAGGCTGGCTTGCAGAGGTTTAGAAATAAACCTAGATAAGGTGCCTTTCACAATTACGTGTAGGTGATTATACTGAACACAAAAACTATGGCACCTCTCATTACTGAGAATGAAGCGTATATCCTCTTCATTCCCAAGAATTACTTCTATCACTGACCATTAGAATTTAATTAATTTAAGCAAATTGGCCAATGAAAACACGTTCTGAAGGTAAATTCCCTCACCATGATCCAATCAAATTCCACATCTGTCAGTGGGAGTTTTTATCTAAAGCCGACTAAATTACACTATGTGGGTTTTAATTTAATGAACAAAATACAAAGCTTTTCAGTATGTTGGAAAATTTGTGTTAAGCCATATTATTTTTGTAGCCAACTCCTCCACCTTTTGCATCTCTCTAATCCACTGATTATCAGCACACATGGTAACAGAGTTGAACAAACTCCACTTACTAAAGTTGTGTTCCAAAGGACAGAGACGTGTACCCATAACCCTTGATCAGGGACAATTGTTGGTCTTTCATTTCTTCTAGGTGGATTACAGCTTTGAAAGCTTCAATTAATAAATGGTTACCCCTCCATCAGGCAATCCAAGATTTCATGAACAGACCACTGGAGGAGACAAGGATGTGAGAAGAAAGCTCAGTTTTTCCCATTTCTGTTTTGCATTTAAAATTCCATGCTATACCTTGTGAGTCATCTCAAGAGATGCTCTAGCAGCAGCTAGTCTTTAGCATTGCTATACATTCACAACTTTTGTGAGTATTAGTAAATAAATGCAAAGCAATGTTGCCTTCTTTGTCATTGTATTTTGTATTTCTACTTCAACTCAGACCACACACAGAGTCTACTTTACAGCTGTGACCTGACATATATTCCACATACATTTTGTACTCCCCACTGGGGGTTTTTTGTGGGTTTGTTGTTTTTTGGGGGGTTTTGGGGGATTTTTTGCAAATGCAGTCTTTGCACAGTGTTGTGCTTTTTATCCAAATATTTCATATGTGGGTTTGCTTGTAAGTTTCTAGTTGTTGTGGTGCTTAAGGTTAGGACAGCCTGGGTTTACTGAAGGGTTAGCAGCTACATGCATGGAAAAAATCTGTACATTTTGGATGTGCTATTGTACATTCTATCTTAAGTTTTAATTTTATGCTGATTTTGATTTGTTCATCTGCCATCATATCACAGCACATCTGTGAAGAGAAATCAATTCAAGAATCAAAGGATGCTGTTTCCTCCAAAGTTAGCAGTAAGAGACAGCAGCGTAAAACTTCATCAGGGATATCAGGATTAGATATCTGTGGTTATTACATCTGGTCATATACACAGTATTTCACAAAATTGTCTAGCATTTTAATAACTCCTCCTATGAATAAATCTGGATACTCAGTTTCCAAGCTTCTCAAAACACTATTTCAAGTAAAATGACAAAGTTTAGTTCAAAGATGCACCCAATACAAACAAAAAAAAAATTGCCAGTCTGTGAGATTTTAATTACAAAGCCTGTGCTACTTGCTTTTCTTATGATCTTTAGACCTTAAGATTGTTTGAACACACCAGAAACTCACTTGCTGTTACCATTAGCCTGGAAAATATCAGTTGCAATGCAGAAAAAAGCTAAAAAGCAAGTTGTGCTCCACCAGCCACCACAAATGTATTTTTTAGCAGACAAGATTCATTAGCTTTACATGCTTGAAGCAACAGTACTTCAAAGAATGCTGCTAAACTGTTAAAATTATTTGCTACAGTGACTTGAGTGATTTATTTCAAAAATAAGAACGGTTAGTTAAACATGTAAGCAATTTTTTGAAAACAGGCACCCAGCCTAACCATACGTTACTGTGTTTGCTTTGTATAAATCTGTGCACTGAGGTAAAATGCACAACTGTATTTGAAATAAAGCAGTCATCACAGCCATATTTTATGTTCTACAGTATTTTAAAATTTTTGTGTTCAGAAATGAAATCTTAATTTCTGCTACAACTCCAAAAATAAATAATGAAGTAGCTATGAATTACTTCCTTTTCTTAATCTTTTTCACAATGAAGAAAATAACACTTACAGGTCAAGTACAAATGCTGTTTACGTGAGACTAATAACTTTTCCTGAGGAATAGTTATCCAGCTCAGAGTGACAGTTCAGAGCTAAGAAGCAGAAAAGCAAACAAACAAACAAACAACAATATATAAAACAAATGCAAACAAAATTAAACACGAAAAACGTGTTTTCCGTTAGAAACAGTAGTGAGTCCTGTGAAGGGCAGTGTAACTGTAGAAGGATCTGGAGTACACATCCCATAAGGAGCAGCTGAAGGAGCTGGGGGTGTTTAGCCTGGAGAAAAGGAGGCTCGCGGGGGCTTAATGATTCTATGATTCAAAAATTCTAAGGTGTAGTAAACTTAGGATTTCTCAAATGACTATGAACTTTGAAAAATTATGAAAAATGTAAATTCTTTAAAGATAAACAAAACTATCAAGCTTGGGAATGATCTAGTTTTTAACTCAGGGAATTTGAGGAAGAGCCCAAGGCAAGCTTGCTACATTTCTCTGAGTCAAGGCTTGTTCCTTTCTGTCCTCCTGACAAGAGATCACAGTAGCCTACGGCTGTTGCTATTTTCCTGGGAAGTAGCTACAGACTCCAAGGAGGTGGGCTGCCATCCAGTCCTTCTTGTACCACTTCATCTCATTTTTTTGGTAGAAGAACCAAAAGCATTCTGAAAAAAATACTGAGATTTTTCTCAACATGTATCAATAACATGAAAATTGTCACCAGGGAAATTTGCAAATTTTCAAGCCTAGTTACCATAGCTGATTTTACTGTGATTTTCACCAGGTATTCACACCACCACTTTTTGGACATTTCTAGCATGAATTATAGCGCACTTAGGTTGGCTTACATATGACTACAGGACAAATGTTAGTCATAGTCATCAAGTCAGCCATGCCTTTTAAACAAAAACTGAAGTGGGAGGTTAGTTCTACATCTTTTCCATAACACATCCAGATGGTATTTATTATAATGAAACACTAATGCGTGCATCTCTTGTTGCTACTTAATGTCCCTTCCTAAGAATGTTTCTTTAAGGTAGGAAAGAGAGTAGCAAAAGAGAACCCAGACTGCTCACTTTACCCTTCACTAGCCTGAACATTTAATCCAAACACATTTCATACCAGAGGATATGTTATTACCATGCTCCAAGTGCAAAGAGAAATTATTAAGAATGTATGGGTAAGTTGAAGAAAGTAAAAAAAACTCCTGGATCTCTTAGGCAAGGAAAGGCTAAGAGATTGGATGAGGTGATTTGATGGAGAAATTGCAGCTATTCAATAGCAAAAAAGACCATTCCACTTACCCAAGGGCAAACGTGGCACCTATAACCAGAACTAAAGTTACTGAGGTTGCACTAAGGTTAAATAAATATTCGTAGTCAACATTATACATGCACATGTACACAGACACTCTGGAAGGATTGTACTGCTGACACTGCCTTTACTTTTAACCTTATCTAGGTCACCCTAGACCCTGTTGTTTACTGTCTAGAAGCTCAGACACTATTTTCTCCGGAGCTAACTGCCTAGAAAGAGCCTTTTGACAGAATGGAAACTCTCTACCAAGAAACCCTTAAGAGAACAGTTTAAAGATCTCCATACCGCTGAGGATAAAAATTTAGAATACAAAACCAGACTTCTCCTAATTAAAAGCTTGAATTTTTTTCAGTTTCAGGTTTTTTTCCCCTCATTTATTTGCTTAGGGTGCCAAACTGGCATTCTTACAAAAACATTGAACTCTAGAAATTTTGGCTCAGAGACTGGCAGCTGGGTAGACAGAAGTGCTTAAGGGAAGTTTTTCTTTTCTTTTCTGTTTGCAGCTTCAGTCTAGTTGCTGTATCAGTGGAAGAACAAAGACTCAGCAGAAATATCTATACATATCCACAGTATGCAGCTGCTTGACCTTAAAATCTGCAAGTGGCACTGTGATGAAAAAGAAAGTTCTTGCATACTAGGAGGTAAAATAAGGGGGGCACTGGGGTTGGTCGCTGAAGGAGTATTCAATGGTGACAAGTGATGCACAGCAATTAATCAAGATCACACGAAGAGAAGTTATTTATAAAGCTTTTCACATAAGGAATGATCTGTTGGAGGTGTTGCAGCATCTTTGTATATGCCTCTGCTCACCTCAACAAAGTATAAAAGGTGTCCTAAAACATTAAAGGGGCTCTCAAACTACATTACAGGCTAACAGGAGGAGCAATTTCTTTCCCAAACTGATTTATTGATGCTATTCATAACCAACAAAATTTTGGTAATTTAATCATTTATTTAAGATTTTAATGCTTGCAAAAGTCTTTCATGCTAAGGAAGTGTAGAGTGGGAGAACACTGATTTTACTTACTAGCTGTGAAACAATCTCATACCTCCAGGGCTTTTTTTTCTCAGACTCACTATTTACAATATGGTCATACAGTTTCTGATCTCATGATATTCACCAAAACCACACAGTTTCTCTGCACTACCCTCTGGGATGTTGCGGTCTGTCGTTTCTGCATGGCACGGCAAGCCGCAAACCTTCCTGCAGAGCGCTGCGGGGCTGCATCAGTGAAAGCGGCTGTTCCGCTTCCCGTAGCTCTTCGGGCGGCCCCGCACTCATGCTCCGGCTGGCTGTCGGCTCCACAGCATGGTGCCGATAAAGGAGGCGAGAACGGTCTCCACATGGGGACCACAGAAGAACTTTATTCACATGGTGACATGCAGGTCCTCAAAAGCACAGAACCAAAATGGCACAGAGTCTGGGGTTTCATATGGGGACGAGGGGGGCGGAGAGAGCACATGGACCAATGGTCTCAGGGCGCAGGGATGGTACATGGGTGGAATTGGGGTACCGGAACCAATAGGGAAAACCCGAGGGAGTGGCCAGGACTAGGGGCGGGAAAGGGAGGACAGTGTGCGAAGAGCAGACGTAGTAAGAAAAGGAGTGGGGAAATACAGCACTACGCTGGGATAGGTTTTTTTGTTGTTGTTTTAACTGTGCACAGAGACACACTGCCTTTGCTGATTCTTTCCCCTCCACATAACCTTTCTTCCTATTACTTTTTCTCCTGCAAGGGAAACCTACAAAGTATTAAGCACTAAATCACACTGTAAAATTATCTATTCCTAAACAAATAAAGCACCTCTGTGGGACATTTTTTTGCAGAAGTTCTAAGCAGCAGCCTCTAACTTTCTTCTCTTAAGCATTCAGGAAAAGGATTCACCTCAGAGGTGAAAAAGCCTTCATGTCAAATACACTGCCTATACAATATGTGCCAGAGAGCAAGCAGTTCAAGAAAATGCTTATGTGTTACTGATGTAAATGCACTGAGACTGTAAGACAGAAACAAATGACCTCATACAGCAAAAGCAGCTAAACTCAGCTACAGAGTAAAACTAAAATTCCTGATGGTATACACAGTGAACTGTTCTAGAGAACCAGTCTCAAAGGGACCATACACTGTCTGAACACATACTGTGTACATAGAGCCTCACACTCGAGTTTGAGAGTTAAACTGCAACACAGGCTTTATAACCATTAAAGCAAACAACAGTCTGTCAGCTTCAAAGAGCACAAAGTATTTGCTAGGAGTTATGCAAAGAAGCAAAGGTATCTTTAAGATGCAATAAGATGTCTTTCAGCAAGTCAGCTTCAAGTTTTCAGTCTGCTGACCCCAGCAGCATTTCCACCACCTCGGTATCTCAATAAGGGAAAAACAAACAGCTCTGGCCCTGTGAGCAGTAAGAGCAAGCAAGAAAGTGTGAGGAGGAAGCAATCATTCGTGGACTTCACGTATCAACTTCATTAGAGCCATGTTTAGACCAGTACATTCCTCTCTGATCTCTTTTTAATCAAACAGCCGCTGGTGACATTGAAAGAAGTGCTGCAAATACGTGTTCCACAGCTGCTGTGTTGTCCAGCTGATGGAACTGTCAGAACTGAAAGCATGAAATAAGAACTGGAGTTTTTACAGCTTTGTAGCCTTGGTATCAAGGGTAAAAAAAGGCACTGTGACACTGCTGCGGCCTTTAGTAATGCACAACAGATTCACAAACCCAGATTAATGTCTTTTCTGTGCCTCCTGTTGCCCCAGCACATAAAACCCAATAGAAAAGGAAGGATACCCAAACAAACTGAGGAACAGAGACTACAGGCGAAGGAAATAAACCAGAACAGCTCCTTGAAGAAAATTAATTTTAAGGGTTTCAGTGATGATTAGGATTTGACAGATACAGGCAGCTATCCAGGCCAAAAGGACTGCAAAAGAAAAAGCACCAGCCAGAGACTGCAGGGAGACAAAGAGAGGAGATAAAAAGGAAGGAGCATCAGGAGCAGAAACAGACCAGGGAAGAGAAGGAAAACAGTAGTAAATGGGACATTTTTGGAGTACAGCAAAACATAGTACTAGTGAAGTATGATGCCAGTGAAGACGTACAAGAAGGTGGTGGTGTGAAAACTACAGTGTCTAAGTCCTTCAGCAAAGCTGCTACTTCATGTGGACTGAGGGAGTGAGGCTGGCAGAAATGCAAAGTAAACAAATAACATTATAACTCATTTTAACTGTATGCACACCACAGACATCTTTAAATGTTTCAGCAGCAATGGGGGAGAGGAACATTGTGTTTTGACAGATTCTCCTTGCTTGAGGCAAACTGCCATGTTTGTGTAATAGTGGGTACCATTAAAACCTGAAAAACTGGTAACCTAGAAAGTCGCTTCAAACCCTCCTCTGTACAGCAAGTCTGGAAAAATAGCCATTAAAACTGTAACCTACTTAACCTAAATAGGTTAGCTTACTTAAATAGTGCCTCAGTCAACAAATATTTGAATTCTTCTTTCATCTTCTATATGACCTTGGAGTGTCAGTGTGAATACATGAAGATGTCGGCGGGTTACATGCTACAGAACAAACCATTTGTTGCAGAAAGCTGTTGTCAACAAGCCTGGTAAAAGCATCTGACCTGCTCTGCAGAGCAGCATTATTCCCAGTCATTCATATCTTTAAATCATGTCTGTGTACACTCAACGTGTTTGCCTACAGCAATCATCAACAAACACTTAACTGTGATACCTCAGATTTACAGATTATGTGTGGTGCTACGTCAATGCCCTGAGGTCTCTCTCACAACAAAGAGTTTGTATTGCATTTTTTGTGGTGCCTGTCCCTCTCTTTGAGGGTTAAACACAAAATTAACCCCCTTTAAAGACGTAAACAGACAGAGGAGTGAAAAGGGTTTATACATCTGTCATGTGACCAGAAAATTTTTCTTGCCTTCTCTAAAATTTTATACCAAATGCATTTCACCAAAGAGCCAATGCAGTTGCTGTACCTATTCAGCTATTTCTATACCTTTATAGGTATTTGTGTAGGTAGATACCTTTCCTTAAAAGTGGCAGAAAACAGTAGATCTGAACTTCACCTTGAAGACAAAACCAAGTTAGTGAAATTCAAGAAAGCCATGCTATGCACTCTGGTGATAGGCAACGTGTTACTTTCCACCTTGCAACCAGAAAAATTAGACTGCAATCAGGGAACACTCCTTAGTCAGCCTTCTGCAAAATAAATCATCTGTAAAATTCCAGATGTCAAAGCTCAGACACTTTGTTGGTGTCCTTTAGGAGAAATGTCAGAGTCAGGAGAAGGTAAAAGTGAAACTAGGCCAAAAGCACCTTTGTGTGCAGTTCAAAATGCACACAGCATTTACTAGCTACTGAATGTTTCTTGAGATTCATGATCCATGCATCTGACCTCATACTACAGGGCTACGATGTCCCTGTACACTTTCCAGAGGAAACCTTGAGTGCAGACTTCACTCACCATTCTGGCAGCCACATAAGTAATTATGGGAAACATGAAAAAAAATTTCTGCAGCCATAATCCAAACATGCAAGGCAATGAGCCTCTTCCACAGTGTATTGAAATCAGGCCTCTGCTACATGTCTTTTTCAAATGTCACCCTCCTTACCTGCAAATGTAATGAGTTCTGTCTAGCTTTGCTGGTGTCTCACCTTAGATTTGGATTTGTAGCTAGTTGTATAGATATGAGACTCTGGAGGTTTTCTCCTGTCAGTATTGTAATAGCAAATCTAAAATTTACTTTCCACTGAAGCAAGGGGTAACATAACCTAGTTCAAGGCAGTATATCTTGTATACATAGCCCAGAAATATATAATAGGTTTTTTGGTCTTCAAATCAGACACAATATGTACTTTAATTGACATACTTTTAACACATTCTGATTAAAAGTTTCAGACAGTATTTCTTTTACAACTTGCTTTACTTGCAACGCACACATAATTTAAATAAGTTTATCTTAATTTTTTTTTTTAATGCATGAGGAAAGCAGCACATACAAAAACAAAATTGAGACTAGGAAACAATAAACACCTCCTGTTTCAAAACAGATTTTCAATTTACATACCCCCTTATCACACCAGAATATATTTGTGCAACAGCATCATCAGTGATAACAGCAGAGGTTTGGAAGGACTAGTGTTTATTAACAGCTCTTGGAGAATCATAGGAGAACAATACGTAACAGATTGTTTTTCTTCTGGAAATACTGAGCTGATGACCAGTACTTTTCTCAGATTCATGTTCTTGCCAAATCAGCAATGACTAATTTAAAGATATCTGTGGCAGACACTTAGAGTCAGGTTTACAGGAGTGATGAATATCCACCCCAGCAGGAATCAACAGGACCTGCAGGCATTTGGCCTCTCTAACAAACAGATCTATAAACTTCAGTAATTTTCTCATAGTACTACTGTAACAAGCTAAAATAGGTCACAATTTCTACCTACGTTGTCAGGGACCTTATATTATTGTGTGTTATTTTCTGTCTTGGCGGGATATATTTGTTTTCAAAGAAGCTGAATTTGCTGCAGTTAATATAAAGAACATAAATGCATAGAGTATGTATATATATTTTTTTAATATATACACAAAATAATGAAAAAGGACCATAAACATTAGCAACCCTGCTGGAGTATAAATATGCCTCATGAAAAGCTTAATAATCCTATACCCAAAGCTTTATTTATTCTCAGGAAATATAGGAAACTGAAATAAGTTTAACATAGATCCTGACCAAAGCTAAACTTGCAGCATTCAGAATACAGTGCTTGCCCCTGTAGGTATGAATTCTGAATAGTGACTTGAGATATGCTACTGTTAGTCAGTATAGCCTGTTTGACAGACCACTCGCAATTGTGAAATGTTGCTCTGTATGGAGAGATAGCAGTAAAAATGTCATGAACACTTATATCCATGCCTGAGGGATCAGAGATACTAAAATGCAATGTGAGTTTCTCATTGTAGTGGATAGGTATCAGCTACTTGTGCAGACAATAAGGAGCAGCATTGAAACCAAGCCTCTGAAGGAGGAACAAGATGTTAAACCTATTGCTTAATATTTCTTCTGGTTTGGACCAACAGAGGAAAGATTTCAGTTATGAAGACCTCAATTACACACCTAGTAGCCCTGACATTTACCTACCACTCAGGTACTATGAGACCAGAGTTACGTACTGCAGGTTTCATAAAGCCTTCCATTCCTCTCTGCAGAAATTTTATTTCATCCTTCTTTTTCTGTTTGTTATTACGACTGAAGGAGATGTACAAGACCATATGTTTGCATGAAATCTATCTTATTAATTGCTTGAATAGCTGTAGGCAGAATCGATTAGCACAAGCTGAATAGATAGGAATTAAATCTGGGGGTGAAGGGATTATGTTCTGAGGAAATCAGTGTTTCATATGGATATATCCTTGGGGTTTGTAGCTATTATTTTGGGAATGCATTTAAAATAGATCCTTCACCATGTATTCACATTTAACTCTCAAATACTTCATGAAAACTTTCCACTCAGGAGTCTGGACAGGTTGGAATTGTCCTCCCCAGGAAGGCTACTTTCATATATTACACCCAGATAGAGAGTGAACTTTGCCAAATCCTTCTCCACTGCTGTCTCTTCTGAGATCCAAGTGATGTCAGTTTGAACCAATAAAAAGATGATACAAATATCTGTCGGCTCCACACTCTTCAAGTCTCATATCGATTTATCCCAGTCATTTCAACTGTATTTAAAGGGGTTTAAGTACATATCTGTATCAACAGGAAAAGAAAAATTATGTAAGCCCAAAGCAAACATATTTATTTGACTATTTTGGCTTTTCATTATTTTTTAATCTAATTTTAAGGTATATAACAGAAAGAACACAGGAAACAGTAATAATCTGAACACAGAAAGGTATATGGCATGACCACAGATCAGTTTATTAACAGATTAGTGAAGAGAATCCTAGTGTATAGGATTTTTCGCAGCTGACCTGCTGGAAGATTTTTCAACCAAACTTCTAAATTCCAAAGTTTGTGAATTTAACTTTAAAAGAACTTAAAAAATTTATTGGCATTTCAGTTGTTTTGATTCAAAAGTAAAACTGAAAAAAGGCCTTAGATTTTCATGTTTCAGTTTGAAAGTTCAGTATTTAATTTATAAAATATTTCAACGTTGTTAAAAACATTTAAGCAAAATTATCCAAGGTTAACATTTAATTCAAGCAAGACTTTATTTTTGTCTGGGTTGTGAATGGTAAATAAAGATCAGCCCTCTAACTGGATGCTACAGGAAGCAATTTATATCCAGAGTACTCACTACTCTATGAATCTCACACTCAGCTTTCCATTCAAAATCTGAGAATATGCCCTTAAGATTATATTTCAACTCTTCATCTCATTAGCTGCTCCACTGGACTTTGATTTAAATCAGACAGGAAAACCTCTGTTCTTAGAATCCTAATGGAATCCCTACCTAAATATTTACAGGCATTAAGGAGTGCCTATGAAAAACCTTTGTGTTGGTTTAATGCCTTATCCCAAATCATAGTAAACGTCCAAGATTTTTTGATAAAAACACATAAAATTTCTGAAGATAGGATTTTAAGCAGTTCCTGGCTTTCCACCTAAAGCCACTGCATGTGTGAACCTAGCTATTCAGATGGCATTCATCATTATTTATGTTGCTGTGGTTCTGCCTGCAGCCCACACCCACATCTCACTTGTCCAGCAGTGGTGCGAACAAGGGACCTACGTGCTCTGTGCCCATCTCAAACGCAGGTTCACTGAGTATCTCCAGAAGGCCTTTGCTTTTCTCTTTCTTTCCTCTCCTATATTTTCTATAAATTCTTCAAACACTTCCTTCTGTTCTTAGAAATCTTCTGCAGTTCCCAAATGGTGAGCCCCCTGCCAGGGCTCAAAGCTGGGACTCAGCTTGCTCTGTTGTCCAACTTCCAAAAACTACTGTCCTCCACTTGATACTCATTCACATGCATGAACTCTGTATGCTTCCTCCTGTTAGGCATTACTCACTTCTGCCCTCCTCCCCTTCCTAACAGTCCCATATGTTGTTCACATGTATGTTCGAGATGTGCTTGTGTTATATACTTGTTTCCATCCCAAAAGTGGCATTTTCTCTCACACCTCCCCTCTCACTGTTGCCATTGTTTTGGCTCCTGCCTGAGTGAGGACTCCCTGGTCCCAGGAAAACACACTTCTTTCCCTCTAGCAGATTTCCCACGTCCTATTTTACACTTTATTTTCCTACCTGGATGAAATCAAAACCCGTGGTGCTGCCAGCTGTCCAGAACACTATCAACACTCCCCTGCACCACAGAGAACAACTGGAATGGAGCATGTGTGCTGATCAGGCACAGTGCAACACCTGTTCTGTTTTCTGATTCCTGCTGAAATCTGCAGGCTTATCCAGTCTTCTGCCACATGGCACACTCACAAACAGCCAGAAGACATTAGACTAACTGTGCCGTAGTGTGGGGAACAGAGGAGTGAAAAACTGCAGGCAGTAATAGATGTGATTTACAGCCTTGGAAAGAACTCGGGTTAATGTGACGACAAGACATAGACTCTAAGCAAGAGAATCACAAACCTATGTTTCTATAGCTATAAATAAGAAAATGTATTGGGTAATATGGTGGAGGGTTTTAGGTATAGTAATGTGATTTTATAGTTCAAGTTAAGAATTTAGATGTTATAACAGAAGTATTTGGGTGTACGTGACTTAGCAGATAATTGGTAGAAAATTGATGCACTGCAGTAAAAGTTACCAAAGGTGATAGGTTATCAAGTCAAAACAAAGTTTCGTGTTAACTGCTTATTGGACCAAAAAGTTATAAATTGCCATGTAACCCTGAAACTCGTCACTATCCTTCGTTATGGCGACTTGTTGCTAAACCTCGCAGCCTCTGAGACTGATACCTTGTTTATTATTTTAAGTAATAAATCGAGTATAACCGTGATAGTCCCATGTCTTTAATAAGAACTCCGACCAAAAGAAGTAAAGAAGCCAACACCGTAGGTCCTTAGCCTTTGACCACAAACCAGAATGTGGCAGCTGAAATTTCATGCATTAGCAGATAGTAGGGGGACTAATTCAAAGATCGTCATTGAATAATAATAATAAGGTGCTTTCTTTTTGTGACAGGAGGCCCGCAGCAAACCAGTTTTTCAATGTGACCTTTTTCCTGGTTATCAAGAACAACTACATCCTGATCAAAAAAACCCCCAACTTTCAGACTTAATCCTGAGGTGTTTATTATACAGGGAAGATGAAATTATTAGTTATTTAGCAGGAAATGCAAGTTATAATTACATAGAGAAGTCTAACTTTGGAGACATAATTGGCCTAAATACAATGGTGATATTTAGGCTGGAATAAAAGCTAAATTGAAGTAGCCAAATTAGCAGTGGTCTTGCAGATGATTAGTTGTGAAAGAAGGATTAAGTCTGAGTATGCCATTTTATGTAATGTACCTATAAAGGCACTATAACACTGTGAGCAGATAATTACACAACAGTCTTAAATACTAATTGATCAGGGAAATAATCTAAAAACTCAGTGTGATATCGGAGAATGGTATGTATTATAAGATGAAATCATTCCTTTTGGCAATTTTTATTTTAACTCAGTTCTTAGCATATGAGGATTTTAATTCTGTTTGTGCATATAAATTCTGCTTTTTTAAAAAAAAGGAAATAAAAAGAGAAATGCTACAACTGAGATGAGAAGCCATTATTGTTAAAAAAAATAAAAATTCTCATTTCTGATATGCAGCCCAAAACAATTTAGGCACCACTACAGAAACAACTTTTCTTCACATCTTATCAATCAAAATAAAATTTGTCTTACTTGTATGTTTCTCCAATGCTCCTGCTTTCTAGATTGAACAGGTGAAAGAGAAGGTTGAGCATTCACCTCTGATAGTGAGATGTCACGATAGTTGACTTCCTACTGCCCAGCCAGGCCATGGCATTTGGGTTCCCCAGCCATCCCTCCATTGTTTTGAGAAAAGAAAAACATTTGTATCAGGAACTGTTAAGCCTTCACTACACCGTATTCAGTTCCCAGGAAAAACATTTCACGTCATGTCTAACAATTCCTTCACATTTCATTGCTCCCAAGTCCTGACTGAATTTTCCCAGTATTTTAGATATTCTAAAGCAATGTGATTTTAAACTGCCTCATCTTAACTGAAGCAACACTTAAAGGAAAGAGAGGAATAACTGCTTTCTGTCATGAGATTCCTGCTGGGGTAGTATAGGCAGAAATCTCTACCATAACAAATAACCAACTTCATCTGCCTCGGACTGGATTTCAAGGCAGCTACAAATGCTAGGGGCATGAAGCTGTTCAGCTGTGCACACACACACAGAAACCGTGCACCTAAAACAACACCAGCATGGTTTCACACTGTCCAACACCCCCAAAGAGTGTGTTTAGACTCTGAAAGTGAAGATGGAAAGTACGAGACTGGAGTGTTTGAACTCATTTCCTGAGAGGGCCTGAAAACTGCTACTCTGTAAAAATATATTTCAACTTCTGGTCTCAAACACAGTCAAGAAAACCTCCAAACAATGACAGAAACGCTGATTTTTTTACTGCCCTTTCTTTACTTCAGTTTTAAAAATGCTGCTTAGAAATCTTGATGTTAATTAGCTGTACATGTGAAAACACAGGCCAGTCACAGAACACTCACATTTGTTTATTAAAAATTAATACATATCATTAATATATGTCACTGCATCACTTCCCTTCTTCCTAGTTATTTCAGTTTTCTTCTCTTACTAATCAATCCACAATACTTAGCATATGTTTCATGCTAACACACATTTCATATTAATTAATTCATCTACCTTACAGACTCATTACCAGTTAGCATCCTTATAAAATCATGGTGTTTATTTTGATGACCCAAATGACAACCTGTATCAGTTTATTTCATTCTATTTAAGTGATGAAAGAAAACCATTATATTCATTGCTACTATATTGGTTTTAGCTGCCCTTATAATCTCTTGTTTTCCTAAGTCACAGACTCTTGTACCACTCCACTACATGCTGTTCTTTAATATTTGCTACAAGTTGGTACCAGGTATTTATTATACAGTACTGTTTTTTATTATCATAGCACCTGGAAGACATAAAAATGTATCAGGAATATGCTGTTCATTTAGTCATTCTTAAACTAAGCTAAACATACCTTGGCCCTATAATCTTTCTTCTTAAAAATCTTGGCCTTATAATCTTTCTTATTAAAGACAATTGTTCAACAATTCAACATTTTTTTCCTTTAGAATTTTGTTGTGATTTAACCCAGCAGGTAGCTAAAAACCAAAGAGCTGCTCACTCATTCCCAAATCTCCACTGGGATGAGGGAGAGAGTTAGGAAAAAAAAAAAAGTTAAATTCCTCGGTTGAGTTAAAGACAGTTTAATAGAATAGAAATGGTACAGGAAATAAAAACAACAAAACCGGAATTAGAATACACAAAAAAGAGATGTAAAATGCAATTGCCCACTGCTCACCAATGGCCAATGCCCAGCCTGTTCCTGACCAATGGCTTCCCAACCAGCTTTCTCCCAGCTTGTTTACTGAGATGCCACCACAGAGTGTGGAATATCCCGTGGGTGGGTTGGGATCAGTTGTCTAGGCCATGTACCCTCCTAGCTTCCTGTGCCCCCAAGCTTCTCACTGGTGGGGCAGCACAAGAAGCAGAAAAGGCCTTGATGCTGTGCAAGTCCTGCCCAGCAGTAACAAAAACATCCCTGTGTTATCAACATTACCTTCATATTAAATGCAAACACAGCACTGTACCAGCTACTCGGAAGAAAATTAGCCGTGTCCCTGCCAAAACCAGGCCAAATTCTAGTTATTCTTTATTCCCCTATATATGACATTTGGATGCGTGCTACATCCAAGTAAGAAAGTGGTTTAGTTTCAGGATTATACCATACTGTTTTAGCCAAACTTGATTCCATTGAGAAATAACAATACTTTTCTGTTAATAGTCATGCAGTTGAATATATGATTCGGAGATATAGCTCCTTTTCTTTTGAAGCATGGATCCTGTGAGTCATTCAATGAAAAGAGCTGACATGGACTGTTAATAAAGCTAAATATTACTACAAGAGACATTTCTGACTGAAGGTTTGGGGTTTCTTTTAACAAATTCCCAGCCCTGCATTTTATTCTGCCATTTAGACAGTGATTTTTAGAGCACAAATTCAGACACCAAAACCCCTTTTATACTAGTACAGATGTGGAATGGTATAGCTTACCATACTTAATGCCACCTCACTGCTTTTGGTAAAGTCCACGATTAAAATTCCTGCTACTGAAAAACCAGGAAGAGTTTACTTAAAAAAAATAAAGTTCACTTTCTACAGGAAAGAACATTTCTTATAAACTTCTCTAAATCTTAGCATTAAACCAATAAAATGTCAAAGTCCTTTTCCCCACTCCCCTCAAGTGATATAATTTATTTCAAGCTAATTTCACTGTTGCATACCTCCTGACTGTAGTTATTCAGCATTTTATCATCAGTATATAATCTACTTTAGAGTTTAAGAATTAAAAATAATCTTTCCATATTAGTACTAATAATTTAAAGAAAGGATGCCATCAAGCTGGAAGATGATATGCACCTGGAAAAACCTAGAACCAGCACTAGCTGTGAATGGATCCTATGACCTAATTGTGCCCTTCCATTACCTGAAGGGAGCCCACAAGAAAGATGGACAGGGACTATTTATAGGAGCATGTAGTGACAGAATGAAGGGGAATGGCTTCAAACTGGAAGAGTGTAAGTTATATTAGGAAATATTCTTTACTGTGAGGGTGGTGAAGCCCTGGCACAGGTTGCCCAGAGAAGCTGTGGATGCCCCATCCCTGGAAGAGTCCAAGGCCAGGCTGGATGGGGCTCCGAGTAACCTGGGATAGTGAAAGGTGTCCCTGCCCATGGCAGGGGGGTTGGAACTAGATGATCTTTAAGCTCCCTTCCAACACACATCATTCCACAGTTCTATGTTTCTATGATTCTAAATACTATTATTATTATCTCTAAGGGTCACAATATCTAGAAGCCTGCAACAAAAGCGATGTTGTACGAATATGTCCAAAGAGATAAACTCTTTAACCAAAACAGAAGTTACAACTTAAATGAAAAAGAACAAAAAGTAAAAGAGCAAAAAAGACAGGGATTATGCTGGCAGGTGACAAAAGAAGTGAATTGACTCTGCCCAGTTTTGCATGGACTAGATTCGCAATAAATACTTAACAATGTGTGATCTCACTCACACCCAGAGCAATAGTCTGGCTGTATCAAGTTTAAGCAGCTGTCTGTCTTAGGACGACATGTTATTTCAAGCCCTGAGCTGCTAGAGTGCAATTAGGTTGTCCCCACACTTGCTGTAGATATTATAGCAATCTCTCCACCATGCTTCTATTTCACAACTGTTCTGCAAAGTTCTATGATTTCTGCAAGGCTATGCAGGCGATAGGGTGACAGGTACAAAAAGACTGTACCTTTGCAGTATGCCTCCTAAAATCATTCCTAGTTATCGCTAGAAATCCAAACAGTCCCATTCATGCTCAGATCACGTTTTTGGGGAACTATCAAAGAAAACTTATGATTACCTTTCTTCATTGAGAGCTTCCCTTCTGTTGTGCTAAAAATGAATCTCTCTAAGAACCATTTTAAAAATTTCTCACCTACTTCTCACTGATACAGGATACATATGGAAACATCAGTTACAAGTAACAGACCTTTTTGTGTGCCTTATTTAATAAGCCTAACAAAAGCTGTTAAGTATCTTGACACAGAAAAGGAGCTTTCACAACATGATGTATTTTAGCCTGTATTATTGCAGATGACAGGGAGCAATGATAGCATCTGAAAGAGAGAAAAGTTTCTTACCACTAAAACAGGGAAATTATCCAACAATATTGCAATTAGCAAAAATCAGGCCTGCATCGGCTTACCATTTTTGTAGTTATCTCTAGGCATTATTTGCTCTTAATATCAAATTACTTTACAAAGTTATTGAAGCAACTAGAATTTTCTAGTTTGTGAATTCACAAATGAGGAAAGGAAATGTCATTACAACTCTATATCTTCTTAAAACTCTACCATACAAAAAGCCTAAGGTGCTTTTTATTTTACATTTCAATTCTGGTTGGTGTTACAACACCAGGGGTTTTTTTTATTTTATAGGATTACCAGTGCTACTTAAATATAGCACTGAGAATCAAGTTCAGTTATGAAGAGTTTGAAATTTAGGCTCTGATTTTGTAAGATAACCTGTGCTTGTAATCATGCCACTCTTCAGGAACTTGTTACTGGGTGAAAACAGAGAAATTATAATTTCATTTTCGTAAGATACCACTTTCAGCAATGTCTTCATGGTGACCAGAGACAGGACCCAAGTGGATGGTCTGAAGTTGTATCGGAGGAAGTTTAGGTTGGATATTAGAAAAAGGTTCTTCCTCCAGAGGTTGTTTGGGCACTGGAACAGGCTCGCCAGGGAAGTGCTCACAGCACCAGGCCTGACAGAGCTCAAGAAGCATTTGAACAATTCTCTCAGGCCCATGGTAAGATTCGTGGGGGGTCGTGTGCAGGGCCAGGAGTTGGACTCCATGATCCTGACGGGTCCCTTCCAAATCAGCTTCTATGATTCATTAAAAACTCTTTAGAAAATTCAGAATGAGCTTGTAAATAGTTTGGATAATGGCTGAAGGCAATATCTGCTTTTTTTCAGACTGCTAAAATAATTTTTTCTTGTGTTTTAACAAGCATTGACTACCATGCCTAAAAGCAATAGAAAGAATACCTCCAGTGTGTGGGTTTGGGATCATCTTTTCAGCTTAAGTCAATTACTGTTTTCAGACATGAATTCCTAAAATCTCCTAATTTGCACCCGTGCTTTGTATTCGGACTTGCTGGCTTCAGTAAGAGCAGCAAATATTTGTATCTATAATAAAAGATCATTCACATTCAGAAGTAATGGCTAAATTCACACATTCACATTTTAAGTGATGGTATTTAGTTTCAAACAGCTGTGTTTTTTCCTAGGATATGGGGAAAATGACTGAAAGCAAAACAATTATTTCTCAAATTATTTAAAGAAATCACTGTGACATTTTATTTTCATGTAAGTAGAACAAATTGCAATATCTTCTGAAACCAAGTAGGTTGGTTGCTAAGGCTACACTGAAAAGAGTAGGCTTTTTCAACTTTCCTCCAAAATTATTTTCATCAAAAAAACACCCAAAAAAGAGAAGATTTGGCAATAAAATAATATCAAATGTGCTCACTTCTATGTTTCAAAGTAAAAATATACTGTTGTTGGTTTTTTTAAAACAAGTCTTTAGAGAGCAAAATTTTTATGAAAAAGATTGGAAATGGATGTTCCACTTTTAAGCAGAATACACTTCCAAATGTGTTTTAAAATTAATAATAACAAGATGTCAAATGGAAGAAAAAATTTAAAAGCAAACTCATTGCATTGCCTGTAGTCTTCATTTTTGCTGTGAATAGGCAAAATACTGTATTCTTTCCATAACTGCTAATGTAAAAAAGAAAGGAAATCCATGAAATGTTTATGTCTTTATTCTCTTTTTGCAAATACTGTTCTGTCTTTGCTTTGGATTCCTATGACTTCAGACTGAATTACAATAAGAAGCAAGATAAGCAGTGCTCGATATTTCCCAACTAATTTTATTCTGCTTAAAGATTTGTGCTGTCAGCAGGAACAAAATTTACTGCAACAGAAAAGCTTGGAAAAGTCAGATGTGCTCTTCTAAAATTCAACATATCTTGCACATATAAATGAGGGCCTATCTGTGAAAGTCTCTCTCTATTTGTTAAAGTAAGGGTCCAACACCCCTCATGTTTTGCTCTAAAAAATGTGTGGAAATGGAATGCCACTTCCCATCCCTTCTTTCAGGCAAGAAAAAGAGAATAGAAAAAGGAGGAAAGAAGGAAAAAGCCTCCTCACAAAGGCATGTTCTTATAATAAGCAGTCACAAATAATGCTTGTTACCCTAGCAACTGCCACATCTCATGGGATTCAGTTTTGCCCCCAGGCTCCACAGCATACTACAGAAATTTACTAGGTTCTGGTCTTGAGAAATATTTTATGTTCACACAATACAGATACACGTACACTCCAGAGGGTTAATACCCAAGCAAGGAATGCATTTATGTTTCTGAGTAATGCTTCATGTACTTTCTAATTTTACCACTTAGTTCTGAAACCCTGTTTGAGAGTTGACTGCAAAATTTTTTAACACTGAACTTGAGATGAAGTTGGCTTTGTAATGCAGAGAAAAAATAGCATTAATTGGGACCACTGGGGCAAGGGGAAAACAAGAATTCAAAATAAACTATGTGGATAATACGCACAGGGTTATTCCAGAGCACAGGTATATGAGTGTGCCACTTGTTCCAGAAGAATTTATCTATTTTGTATCATTCTAGCAAGATAAAGCAGCTCATGGACGGTGGTACACTGTGACTGCTAACACAAAGTGAGGAGTGGGGAGTGAATTAAAATCTTAATTCATGAGACATACTAAGCCAAAATAAATAGAAAAACTGACAATTTTCATATTTTTGGTAGCATAGAACACCACAACTTTTGTGTTCTACCATTTTTTTTTAAGAAGATGTATGTTAAGAAAAAACAACCTTTTTGAAACATTACAGTCAGCGTATCAGATGCTGGCTTTCATCTATAGTTATTCAGTCCAAATTTAGATTAGCACAGAACAGCCTAGGACACTATTCCACAAAAGAAATGATCATTAAAATATAGCTGCCTCTCAACAATAGGGAAATGTGAGCCTGGAAGTAATTATTACTTGAGAATTAGCCAGGACTTTGTCTTTAACTATGCTGTGACAGTAGTTTTCACATAATAGGAGCAGGGAGTTTTTGAGCATGGGTGATCCAGAAGACTGCTTCTACCCTTTTCGTATTGCAGACTGCACTACCGTGTAGCAAACTCTTGGCTACATCCTGCTTTTCTACATAAACACAAGCACAGTAACTCAAAGAAAACTTTTTAAGTAAACCAGACCATGCGCAGCCCTGTTCAGTCTATGGCTGCAGCTTGGGACTTGAAAAAGTTAGGAAGCTTTTCATGTAGGCCAATGCTTTGTTCAGGAAAATCTAAACTCTCTGCACTGCTGTCTAGGAAAGCTCTGGCAATGGTGAATTTTAGATTTTTTTATTATAAAAAGAAAATTTCTATTTGAAATAAAACCAGACTGTTCAACTGGAAATTAAAATAATTTCAAATTCTCTGTTTTTATATGCCTAGTGACAGTGAAGTGAAATAAGAAGGCTTAAGGGCACAATGGCTAAAGGTGCAGTTCAGTTGAACATGCAGTTCCAACCAGAAATTATGGATCTCACATGGATATACTGGATGTTATATTAAGATCAGGCTGAACACTATAATAGCCTTTCCCAGTCTTAACTCTTTCAGCTTCAGGGAAGGATGGAAGGAAGGAAGGAAGGACAGAAGGAAGGAAAAGAATATAGAAATTCCATCTCCAGTAAAAGAGTTTCACCAATCCAAGGTTCAGGCCAATAGGAAATACATTACAAAGCACAGACATCACTTAAAAGGCAATCAAGAACCATTATGAATTATGGAACTACTTTCACCAGGGGTGCTTGAACAAAGATATCTACTATGTGTAATAATAATTATTAACTGCTCTCTCAAGAATATTTTCTGCATCTTCATCCATTACCAGATTTCAAGGCAGTAACTGCAAATAAAGCCTTAGGATGCTGGAAATCATTTGAGCTGTTAAGCCTGGTATGAGACAAAAGATACAGCGTAAGTAGTTTCATTTGTCATGTTCCATCATAATCTCCAAAGAAGATTACACCTGACATTAATAATATGATAGCAATTTATAAGAAATATTAATTTTTAAGTTTTAAAAAATTTAAATTTAAAAACCAAACATCCATGAGGGTAACAACCCTCAGTATGTGAGAACTGCCAAATATAGCTCCTCTAGGCTACTGATTACTCATAGGTATCTTATACCAAGTTTATTTTTAGTTTTAAGAAACACTTATGAACAAAAGGGGCTTCCTTTCATAATCCACTACACAAAATAAGAAGGTTTCTGTTTTGCATTTTGTCCTGAGAGTATCCACCAAAACCCAACCAGCTTCCAAAAGGTTCTTCACTTTCCAAGGTCCACTTCTGCCTCCTGTGCATTGGCCATCTCTCCTCCAACCCTGTGATAGCTTTCATGCTTTAATAACCTCAGGTGTACATCCTCATCACCCTCATCAGGCTTTCTGAACACTCACTAGACAGCTTTACCTGTTCTCTCTCTGACTCACTCAGGGAACACATACCAAGTTTAGTCAGCTGGGATTTCCCTTCAGAGAGAAGCCGTGCTGTCCCAACACCCCACATTTCTCATGTGTGCTTGGGTCCCTTGCGTGATGCCACAGCCCAGGCAGCCCATTTGCTCTGCATTTCCATGGGGTTCAACACTTGTACGTGTTTCCTTTAAATCAAGCTGGCTCCTCTTGCTCCCTTGTTCTCTCTGTTAGCAAGATGATGCTGGAGATGACTTAGTCAAGTGAGTCAGAATACGGAGTATAGCACAGACTTATCCTACAAGGCTGTTGGCTGCAGACAGGTATTTCTGCACTGCCCAGTTGTGCTTTACCAGCTGTTGCTCCATCTGTAGACTTCTTAAATACATTCCTAACCAAGAGATCAAAGGGACACTGCAAGACAACCAAGCCTGCTATCACCTCAGTTTTAATGGGCAGCCTGATGCACCCCTGCTCAAAGCACAGTAACTCGTGCGTGGTTGGAACACATTTTTTCAGAAGGGACTGAAAATGGGACAACTCCCTTAATAATCTGTTTTTAACACCAATTGATTAATTCAATGCTTAAGGAAAAAAAAAGAAAAAACCAATCCAATATCCTTGGGCTGAGATTTCATGCAGTTTTTTTCCCCTCACGTTTTTAAATTAAAGAGCCTGTTAAGTACCCTCTACTTTTAATTAATGATAAATAAATCATTCCTCATTGTTTTGATAGCCTGTTGTCTGATCCCTCTGGTAGGAATAATTGTGTGCACGAGACTGTCCCCAACACCTTTGGCAATAAAAAATGAAACAACGAATTCACCAAGTCTGTCAGTCTCATCACTCAAGCACCTCTTTGACATTTTTTCCTCCTGTCATCTCCTCACCTGTCCCCTAAATGACTTCCTGCTCTTGATGCATTTAGAGAACTATCATCTTTTGTTTCCTTAGAAAAGTGAATTTTCCAACCATCTTATAGTCCTGTTTCCAACTAAGCAGTCCATCATACACTGTCTGCCTTGTCCTGTGCATTTAAGCAAGCTTTTAAATCCTTAACATCAGCCTTTCCCCTGTGATAGCTACCCAAAATCTTCTAATGAGTCAGACATGGTTTAATGGAATGCTTTTTTTGGAGGTTTCTTGCTTTTTGGACTGCCTCATTTTTACATAAATAAAATACGTGTAGAATTTCTGTGGATAAATTCTGTGAGTTACCTGACTTCCTCATTCCTATAATATAACAATTATAAATCTAACTGTAATGTAAATGTTACTACAGGGGTATCCCAGTAATTTATCCAGAGGTAAGTGTTCAGTGTCATCTGGAACAAAGCGCAGAAAAACATCTTCCCATGAATTGCCCAAGAAAAATTCTTTGAGAAAGCAGCTGTCTGCTAAATTAAAAAATAATTCTAATACAAGTCTTTTTATTCAGCTATAGCATGTAGTTAGGATTCATATTAACTAACGCTGATCAAAGAACTAAAAAAAAGCAGCCTTGTAGTTTTCCAGCTTCAAGTTTGCATTTTGATAGTGGGCATTTAATCCTTCGGCCAGTTTATAGCATCCTGATGGTATCATCTTATATAGGCCAATAAAGACAGATTTAGTCTTCCAGAGAAAAGATTCAGTCTCAAAAGGAGCTTTAATCAGAATGATTACTTGCTGTGTAGAAATTGCCCCAGCAAGCAGCATTGCTGACCTTCCCTCTGCAAGAAATTTTTAATCTGCCAATTGATCAGTCAGGATTACTACCATTTTACACCACATCAGGATTAAATGGACTTCCTAGATCAGAGAAATCTTTTCACTTGTTCGAGTAAAATACTGCAGATACCTGTTGTTATGGGTTTGTTTTTCTAAATTGTCTTTAAAAGATACCTTGGGTGATTGCAGTTACCGACTGAAGCCACTGTCATGTCTCCTCTGATTAACACATATACTTCTTGCGTTTTGTTTTTCTGGCAGTATTTATATAAATTAATATTAAACATTAGCTGCTGTCATAAGGTTTCTGCCTTCTTCCATCAGCTCACTGTCAAATAAAAATAAAAATAGTGCCCTCAAAATTACTTCTCCTGACATAAGCAAGTCTCAACTGATAATATTTTTCAAACGGACAAACCAATTAAGATTTTTTTTCCCTGGAAAATTGCCCACCTGAGGAAATCTTCTCATTCCAAAAATGTCTTACCTTCTGACTGGAGTTCTAAATTAATCAACAAGAACTCCACAGGAGATAGGAATGCAGGCAGCTGATTGGAGGTTTTACAACAAAATAGTGTCACAGCTTTATTTTTCTGAAGTCCAGATCTTCTAATATTAAAACCAATGGCAATTTTCCCATTAACTGGAAGCCTAAACCATGTAAGTAGGGAAAATGCCAGAATTTATATGCATTTTAAAAGATACCTCTTTTTGAGGCCAGATAGAAAAGTTACCAATTACTGCAATAGCAATTTCAATACTGATTAAAATCTTGGATGTCTCTGCAGTTAATCATATAAAGCATATATTATATGACAAGAGTATGTAAGAATAAGAAAGATTTTTTTCTCCCCACGTTTTTTAGAATCTAGATCTAAGAAGACAGAAGAAGTTTCTTCAATGCATAACTGGCCATCTGAAAATGGAATGCACATAAAAACATTCAAATATTCAAAAATAGCTGCACTTCAAATCCAGTGTTCAATTTTGGGCCCCTCACAACAAGAAAGACATTGAGATGCTGGAGCGAGTCCAGAGAAGTAAATGGAGTTCATGAGAAGCAGCTGAGGGAGCTGGGGGGGCTCAGCCTGGAGAAAAGGGAGGCTTAGGGGGGAGCTTGTTGCTCTCTACAATGACCTGAGAGGAGGGTGTAGCCAGGTGGGGGTCAGGCTCTTCTCCTAAAGAACAAGCAACAGGACAATAGGAAACAGCCTCAAGTTGCAACAGGGGAGGTTTAGTTTGGGTATTAGGGAAAATTTCTTCATGTTAAGGGTTGTCAAGCACTGGATCAAGGCTGCCCAGGGCTGTGGTGGCATAACCATCCCTGGAGCTATTTAAAGACCTGTAGATACAGCACTCAAGAACATGGTTTAGAGTGGACTTGGCAGTGGGTTAATGGTTGGACTCAATGATCTTAGAAGTATTTTCCAACCTAAATGATTCCATGTTTCTAGGAGAACTGGGTACTCCAGCCTTCTAAAAGCCCCTCTGAAATGTTAAAACTAATTCGCCATCTCTGAAACACGCCTGTTTCACAAAATGTACAGATTGGAGAAGTCTTTATAGATCATTGTATCCCACCTCTGCTCCTGGGAGTGGTGAATGATTTTCTTTTTTCCCTAGGTTTGCAGTTCTGCATCGAATTTACTAAATTGATAGGATGGCCACTATCTACATGAAGGTTTATGTACCATTTTTACTGACACTCCCCTCAGTATCTCTTACTTCAGTATTATTGTTTTCCAACTATCTCTTTACCAAGACTAATTCTGAAAAAACTATCAGCTAAATATTGAAAGGCTGATAAAAATAAAAATATTTAAAGTCTATAGAAAGCATTATTATAGATGGATAGGTTAAAATCTTGCATACAGTCAGTTGATTGGAGCTGTAGCTATTCTGGATATCCTCCCATTTTTCTTCACAAGAATTGGAAGATGTTTCCCACAATTAACATTAAAAATTTAAAATCACTGAGATAAGGCAGAAACAAATTAATTTGCATTTAATACATTCTTTTTTCCACTCTCATCCACCTAGCTTAGAAGGTTGGTGTTCCACCACTCAATATTCCAGTGCACAATGACATTCTCTCTCCCTTTCTGCTTTTATCCATTTGCAGACTACAGTTCACACCGCGAAGCTCTATGCTGCAACATTCCTGGCCTGAAATAGACTTCTACAGGCATCCCAGTACCTAATGCTTTTTTTGAACACTTTTTGAGTTTCTGAAAAACCAGCTAATGTAAAGCACTACAGCAAATAGTGGTTTGCCCCATTTTATCATAGGGTTCAGGCTGTCGATGCTGTTCTCAAATTCTTGCATATTTTAGCACTTGTCTCCTTCACCATCACAGAAAGAACAGCTCATGAGGAGCTTTAGCAGGTGAGAGTCTAGCAAAATGGAATGCAACAATAATCCTACCAGACATCATAGTTGGTATTTACACCATAATACATAACGAAGCTTTAAAGTTCCTAAATTTTTTAAAACTGAAATTATTAATAAAGTAACTTAACAGATGAAAGTTTTGCTTTTTCAGACAGCTTCTCAGACTACAAAATTGCACCATCTACCTATTCAAACTGTGCAGGGCTGCTCAGTATCATAAAACACCAGAGGATACATATTCAGGCCGTACTCAATTGGAATAAGGATCATTATTTTATTCCTTGAGCACTCTCATCTCAATTTTATCTCAGCTTATGAGTATGAAAGTGTACACACAGAGCTGCAAGCTCCTGCTTCCTACCTTCACTGCAGCCCAGTCTAATCACAGCATTTTGGTAAGACATCCCATCAGCCTCCTTAACCAGACAGAAACACACTCCATTGCTCCCTGGAGAGGTTTGAGACCAGCACACCATCTTCTTCCATGTCTTTTGCTTTTTTTGACACTGGAACCACACTCCTCCTACTCTTGTAGCACTGCTCCTCTGAGGTTCCCATTTATTTCTCCAGCCTTCCCCCAGTATATTCTGGTGAATTCTTTCTGCCCTCCCCCTCTCCATAGAAATGAAAGTACTGTGTAAGGCTCTCCTTCTTTGCCCTCCCCCTCTCTTTTTACTCCAGCCCAATTCCTTGTAGGTGATACCAGGCATATGCAAGGTGAGAGATCTTGTCTCCAAAAAATGGATGGAATGTGGTCAATTTAACTTCCTTACCTTCTCTTTTGTTTTCAACACAACTGATTCTAGGTTTTTCCCCCAAAAGTGATAGTCTTCTTTCCCCAGTTCTTCTAATGCAGCCTAGATAGTTCCTCTGTAGGTTTGCATCAGTGTCATCCTCTACCACCAAACTACTAAAGCTAAGAGTAAGTCAAGAAGGGTGTAAGGCAGACTGGGTATTGAAATACTAGGGTAATGTTCCCTTGCTCCTTCCAAGAAGGAAAGGAAGCTTTCCACATTTGGTAGACCGGAAGGTAGTTTGATCTTCCCCAAGTGCTTCTGTGATAGAATAAAGAGGAAAAAAAAATATTTCTCTGGCAAAATGATTGGGGAAAAAACCCCATATAATCTGTCTGAAGGTTTTCAAGGACTTGGAAAGTTGGAATTACCTTCTGGCTAAAAAATGTACTGTGAGAAAGAGGTGGGAAAAAAAAAATCAGTAATTCAAACATTATTGTGTTCTTCTAAGGATCTGTCTATCCGCCACACGTTTGTGCCACTCTCACAGTGTTCAGTGTAATCACCCATCATGGAAACTGATGTCCCAACTAAGAGATCACAGAAAACCATTCATGCAAAAAGTCAGTCCTCAGAATCATCAATAAACCCACACTTGCCAAATGCTCCAACAACATGAGAAGAGATGTGCACTTTTACTGTTGGTTGCCAAGCTTGACATTGTCTTTAGGGCTGTTAACATAGTAATAAATCTACATTTTTCAGTTTTAATCTGCATTTTTCCTACTACATTTTAACTGTCGTATTCAGACACAAAAGGAACCACAGAGACCCAGCTCAGTCAGAAGAGAGAAGAGACCACCAAAAAGCCTCGTTCTTTATTTAACATCATATATATCTGTTTCTAGGAATGACCGTGGATTGGAGGATGAGGTTACCACCTCTCCAACCACACTGGTCAAACGAAAAGACCAACAAACCTTCTCCACCTCAGGAGAGAGAATGAAAACAAAAGAGGACGGTTAGCTAAACATAACTGTGTTTACAGAAAGTACGTGAGAACTTAACTGTATTTACAGAAAGTGTGTGAGAACTCCATCACAGAAATGAAAACATCGAAAGACTGCAAAACTCAGGGCGACATTTAACAACTTATTTATACTTCTGTAATGTAGCTCCACTATAAAATTAGTCTTATTCAAAGCCTTTTTTCTAATTTTTGCTGCGGATATTCTCACTAAGGATGATCTTTTCCTATTGCGTCCTTTTAGCACATAATCCTTTTAAGGTGAAGCTCAGTAACTGGCTTCAACCAGACCACACTATAGAACTTTTAAAAAACTGATTATGCTGGAAAATTTGTTACTGATTCTTTGGTACCACTGAAACTTCGAAAAAACAAGTAAGTTATCTATTAACAATGCCTTGCTTAGTCTGTATTACACATAGTCCAAGTAGTATTTCCTAGGTTACGAGGGCTGCAAGTGTGTGTGAGTTAAGCAAACATCATGACCAAGTCTGAGCATGCAGACAAACAAATCACCAAAGATAAAATATCAACACATTTTTTACGTCTGAACTCAGCTAGATAGCCATCAACCACTCTCTTAGCGCAGCCATACAATCACAGCACTGGACAACATTAGAAACATGCACATAAAGTAAATGCATGGCCCTTTCCCTGAAACAAAGGAACAGACCTAAGCATCTATTTCACAGAAATCCAGGACCCCCACTTTCAAGTTGTTTTTAAATCCTCCTTGGTCTAAAGTTGTATTTTTTAAAATGTACTCTTTTTATCCTACACAGCAAATGAATCCACAACACCCTTTTTAACACCTGTTTATAACACCCTTTTTATTTTTCAGCCAGAAATACAATTTAATTGGATATTTCAACAACAGTGGTGTTTATTCCTTAAACAAAGTCCCCATCTCTTTGGCATCTGACCTTATTCTGTTTTTCAAACTGAGGACTATATAGGAAGACTTTACTTTTAAGATCATTGTTCAATACATTAGATTTACACCAGTGTAGTTAACTTTGAAAAATATACATTGGTTTTTTTGTAGTTTCTAATAAACCTAAAAAAAGATAACCAAACCACAAAATGCTCTCTAGAGGGCTGCCTTCATTTAAATTGTGGAGTGACAGAGTAAGAACTCTTCATTTTCCATAGCACATGCACTAACTAGTGTGCTCTAGTAATTCTGAGCGACAAAAAAACAAACAAAATCTTAACTCTATCAGAAACAACTGATCAAAAAATTTGTTTCAAAGCAATATGAAATTATTTTTTACTTCTGCAGAGGTCATCAGCCAAAATCAAGTTACACACTGCTTCAGCAAAAGACTGCACCTAAAAAAAAAAAACAGTATGAAAACTATTTTCAATTTTTAAACTGAAGTTACCAAAATGTTTTAAATACATCTAGGAATACAGCTGTCAAAACTGCATGTGATGTCATGTTTGGATAAAAATTTATTAAGTAACAAAAGTAAGCCAGTGCATTATTCTGCTGAAAAATCCAAGGTCATGTCTTCAAAGCTGATAGAGATCTATTTCACTTGCACTCTTGTCAAAAATAATCTGCCCTCCAGAGCTCATGTTCAGTGCTTCAAGTCAACAGAATTCTCAAAGCTATACTGAAGTTGACACCTTCTGTTACTATGTATGAAATGAAAACCAGAAATCAAAATCAAAAACTTCAGAAACAGAAACAAAAAAATCAAAAATTACTGACCTAACAGTACAGACATTCCAGTTTCTGTCTCAAGACAATGTAAAAATAAAATCTACTAACAAAAGAAGTAATCTTCACTCCCTGAAAGATTTGCTTTAAATAACCGAAATACTTACTCTGAACATGTTTTATAGAATAAAAAGGACAAAGCAATTACTTCCATGCAGAAACTAAAAAAATAATTTAATAGGATTCAAGTAGCATTCTTTTATGAACCAATCTCACCCACATCACCAGTACAAGCGCAGTCGCAAAATGTATGAATTGGATTGTTTAAATAGCAAGGGATTCATCCAGTCAAGCTCACTTTCCTATCCATGTTGTAAGAAAAACCCATACATTTTACTACAAAAACAAAAAGTAAAACCAAAAAACTTCCTTGAGTACTTATCCAAGAGCAGTTTCTAACATCAAGCCAAAATTAGCAACAACCAAGCAGACATCACCAATTTTTCAGTGTTGAATTACTGTAAATACTAGATCTAGCTGTACAAAAAAAAAATCCCAAAAATCAAAAGCTTTTTTTTGTTAAAACGTGTCCAAAGAAATATCCACCAGTTGCAGTCAAATCTGCATCAGAAACTGCTTGCTCAGGAAAGATTTCTCTCTCCAACTACTTTTAACACATTGCATTGCCAAGACTGTATTCAAATAAATTACTTTCTGGTAACAGTGAGCTAATACAACCACCTACAATGTGGACAATCATGTACACAGTACAACAGTGGATTTTTGCAGCAACAGAGAAAAGATGAGAAATCATATCTAAATTTGAGATGATAGCTCATGTGCTATTCCTTGCAAACATACGATCCCCTCTAAGAGTAAGGTGTTGCAGCTGGTATTGTAGCACTTCCGTGTCAGCAGGTTCCTTAATGCTCATTTTGTCTAAATTGAGGTAGTCCAGGGATTTTGAATGAGCCCTTTTACCTTTCAAAAGGCAGAGAGGCAGGGGACCATGAAGTGCCTTGTAAGGTTCATACGGTAAAGCTTTATTGTATTTATCCCCTGAGCTGGGCATCCGTCTCCTCCTCCTTCCATTTACTGCTGGGATCTCATATGGCTGGTAGTACCTACTTCTAGTTTTATACAAACGTGAAGAACGTTGAAGTCCTGAATCAAGATGTTTGGAGTCCAAGTTTCTACCAGATTCTCCTTTTTTCTCTTCACTTCCTGTACACTTATGGGCTAATTTTAGCAGCTCCTCTCCAGTTGTGAAGCCAACCAGGTAGTTAGAATCCATGTGAAGGATCTGATATCCTGCAACTGTCCGCCGCATTGGTGAGCAGGGGGTGCTGGAACAGCGTGGCTTTTCTGCTTCCATCCTGCCTGCAGAACTCACCTCTGCAAGGGGCACAGGGAAGGTGGAGAGGGCAGTTCTGGACTCTCCATTCACATCAACTTCCATTTTAAACACAAAGCTTTGCTCCTAAAAATAAAACAGAGCTTGATCAAAAAATGCAACACATGGTGCTGAGAAAGGACCACAAATGGAATTTTGTATCACGCAGAAGCCATAACCAGTACTTCTCTATTCAGCCTGGTCTTAGCTCTGCAGGGTGTCACATAACAGAACTATCACCAACATCCGTCTTTCAAAATTACCTTGGGTGGGTTTTTTTAATAATAGATACTGGTAATTCTTAATAGCTAAAACATACTTGACTACTATCATATACAAAAATGGAGCATCTCTTCAGATCATTTTTTCAGCCTTTTGGTGCATTTGATTCCTTGTAGTCCCTCACCTCTTGGAGCATCTACATCCATTAGCAGATCCATAGCATCTTTGCCTGTATTTACTGTATAATTTGTCTGTTGACAATATTCTTATTAAACAAAGCTTTCAAAAAACATGCTTAACAGATACCACCTCCTTCAGGTATGACCACAGACCAGACCCGATCTCCTGCATGTACTGGAATGCTTCCATCTTCCAGATGTGCAGACAGCTTGCTTTAAATTCAAAGAATGACATCCTGGCTATTCCATACCTGTCTTATTAGGTCATCAGAAATCATCACCCACTCCCCAAGAAAATTCACCTATCACTTATTCACAATTAACCAAACACACACTCTTTTATTCTAACAGGATTCTAATGTATTTCTAACAAAGTATACTGTGTTTAATGAATACAGCATTAGATTCTTGTGAGCATCTTAAGAATAAGCAATATTTATTGGGTTTTTTCCTACTTCTCTTTGAAACAGACTCTTTTACCCTTCCCTCCAACTATTCCAAACACATTATTTGGTGCCTTTACATACCCAAGTGCCCACTGCAAGCTACTACCACCTCTAACATGGAAAGATATGGTCACCATCACACCAAGTATACATCAGTAGATGCCAGAACACAGAGAAACCTTCTTTTCAGTTCTATTTTCAGCATCATCTGGACCGTTTCAGTGAAACGGCTACTTCACAAAACAGAAAGATCACATTTGTTTCCAAATCCATGCTTTCTTCATTGTCAGACTGTCACCTTTGCTCTAAACTGCAGCTAGCAGCTCTGTAGTCAATATAGTTCACTGAAAAATTCAGCAGAGCTATGTCACATTTAAAGGCAACAAGAGTCGAAGGAAAGTTAGCATCTAGGTGTTAAGCAGAAACAATTCTGAAATTCATTATTTGAGACCCTAAACTACATTCAAAACCTCAATAATATTTCACAAATAAGACTGACTTAAAACGTGCTTCCAAGAGCTTGCAAACTTTTAAAGCTACTACTTGCTGCCATTTTGAGGCTTAGAATATCACAGGCCAAGTACCAAAGATGCAACAAACAAGGAAGTACTTTATTCCATCTTCTGCAATTAGATATCCCCCCAAAATCCCATTAAGACCAATCTCCGTTAATTTGTTCTAAAATAGAGGAAGCTGTGTGCAAATATCACTTGCAAAAGAAAATACTAGCCTTATGCAAAATATACGATTACCTTGTCTCTGTTAAGGGACTGGGAAGGAGCAGTTCAAATAATGTTCTGTCAGAGACTGGAAATCTGTTTCGAGACATCTTGGGGGCTTGGAATGTGTGGTAGCGGGTGGGTCAGGCCTTGCTCTGGTGAGGTGGTGCCCTGCCCCAGCCCTACAGTGTCCATCAGTCATGGCACAATGGAGGCAGCCCCCAGTGTTGCCTAACCCAGCCCCTGAGTGGCCAAGCGACCTAAAGTCCAGCCTGGGAGGTAAGGTCTTTAAGAAGACTGACCATGAGGCAAGCACACTGTTCTTTAACCCCACCTTCTCCGTGGAGCTTCACATTGCTAGAACTCAGGAGTTGGTAGCTAAGTCTGTTTTTCTACATCTTTTCTGTCTTTCTCCCTTTCTTTTTCTAACTTTCTTTTCATAGAACATAATGTCAAATGGGTTTAAAGGTTTTCTATGTTCAGTGGGCTATGTCTGTGCTGTGGTGTTTCATGTTGTACTAAATCATGTGACAAAGTTCCTTATCTTCAATAGTTTGCTAGTAAACCTCTGTGTGATTTTTTACCTTTTGAGGACATCTGGTTGGTATTTCTCCTTTGCGTCCACCCAGAGCAAAAGAATCTTGGTTTAACCCTGGATTTAAGTGACCGGGGTGTGATGTTCCTATCTCTGCTTCCCTGTTTAGTTTCCAATCAACCTGCTGCTCCCTATGCTAATAAACTAGGAGTAAACAAAATGCCTACAGTTCTGCTAAAGAGGATTTTATTTGCCATTAACAGACTTACATTATGGAGAGACTATTTCTAATGTTCCTTTAGTCTTAAATGGTCTTTTCATTCTCACAGTCGTGGTGTACTCAGGATTCTTCATTACCAGTTTTGTGTACCTTAACTTTTACAGACACATTTCATCCAGTGAGTTTCTAAGCATTTTGGGGTTGGACTAGATGGTCTAGGATTGGACTAAATGATCTCCAGAGGTCTCTTCCAACCATAACAATTCTGTGAATCAAACAATACAGGTAGAACAGCTAGAGCTAAGTAAAGAATTGAAATACTGAAGCAAACCAGACACCAAAATTCTTCACTGCATAAAGTCCACAAAACTCAATAATACTTCTAATTACATTTAATTTAATTCAATACGTATTTATGGAGTCAATTACCAGTTTTAGAATAGCAGAAGCAGTTGTTTCCTACTTCAACACCTTATCAAGCAGTGAAACAGTAAATCTGATGAGACTTCAGCTGCTGAGACAAAGATATTAATGACAATTTCTTAAGTTGAAATTATGCACCACCAGGAACCATGATTACTGGAGGCAACAGCACACAGAAATACTGCATTACAACTTCCAGCTACCCTGTGATTTTTAGCAAAGAAACCTAAGTATTTATCTGTTCTTGCTCTAAATTCCCAAGTTTTACCCTGCAGCTTGGAGATCTCTCCTAGAACTTTCTAGAAAGATTCAATTTGTTCTACTAAAAGGAACTGAAATGATGCTAGAAAATGTATAAATAAAATGGACATACTGCAAGGTTGCAAATTAATCATATTACCTAGTCACATATAAACAGCAAGACCAACCAAAAAAAACCCAACCAAGCCCAGAATAAACAAATCACTTGCCACAGCCATGTGCCCTAAAGAAGGGGAAGGAGGAAGAGATATCTTCATGTACTTTTGGAGTTAAAAAAGCCTTGCAAATCTGAAAGTAATACAAAGGCTCTTCTCAGGACACAACTTTAAAAATTTATTTACTTCTGTTTGAAACATAGGTGTGTGCTCTGGTAACCAAAAGCAATGCACTTGGAAAAGTAACCATGCAGAACAGAAGGAGTCAGCAGTTCACTGCAGAGTAATTACCCTCACTGTAAACCAGTACAAAGGAAAATCAGAGCAAGAAGCCTTCAAGCCGGCAACCTCCAGCCTAGTACTTCAGCCTGAATCTACAGAACTCCCATTCTGTGCTGCAGTGTGAAGAACAGTATTAAAACCAAGAAATCTGTCAGACATTTGAAAGCAATGGCAGCATCAGAAGCTGGTGCCACAAACACCAAAAGCTTGAGGGAACAGCACTGCTAGCTGGTGACAGGAATGACTGGCCAGCTCCATAAGCAAATGTCCAAAACTCAGCATATATACGTTCAGCTGTTCTTTCCCAAGACTTTTAATGCCAGTTATTCAAGCTGCCATAAGGCTTCAACATGATTTGTATCCTTATCTACAGAAAAAACCAAAAAAGACAAAAAGACATTATTTAGAAGACTTCTATGAAAGAACATAGAAAATAATTTGAGATTCACAGTGAATGTAGGTACCATCACCTATAAAGAGACATTTAAAACCTTCTGACAGTATTTTTAGGACATTTCCATGGTTATAAAACATTTGATAACTTCTGTTATGTTCACTGCTGTTTAGAAAGATAAGCTCATCAGTAATTCCCAACATCAATTATAATACTGGAAAAAACAGTACTTCAGTTTAAAAAGATTGCTTCTTCAGATCACAGCTGGCTTGTCTTCTTGCCTCTCAAAGAGAATGACAGAGAGATGCCAATTCAAGGCAATTTATAATTAAAGATTATTACTGAATCTAAGCAAAGAGACTAGGAACAAGATGGCATATCCTTTGCTGCTGGTCCACATATTAAAAAAATATGGAAAATAACTGAAAATAGCAGTTACCAAGAGAATTCATTTAACCAATACCCACCAGATTGACCTCCAGAACAGAATTCACTTCAATGAGATTTTACAAGATTTTATCAATTCGCTTTGTATATTTAAACCAGACTCAACACAGATTAATACTGAGAAAATTGTCTAAAACACAGAGCCGAGGAATAATGAAGATAAATACTAGATTAACGACTAAAAAAAAAGTCACTGTATAACCTCAAGGTTATATACATCAATATTCTTGGGATAGTTCTTTCAGTGTAAAACCGCCAAAATTTCCACATTTTGCAAATATAAAGGCTTTCTGATTATTGAATATTTCACAAAGTTGTCAGATACCATTCATATCCTTCTCATAACATGGGACAAATGAAAAACAGACATGCATACTAGTATACATACATACTAGTATCACAAGATATGCACCGTAAATCATTTAGTGTTGAGATGACTTATCGCCATGTGCCTCACTGCACTCGAAATCTTGTGTTTGTTTTTTTCCTCCGATTATGTGTTATTTCTTCTTTTACATGTATTACTGTCTTTCTGAGGAGAGAAATGTGCCTTACAAAATACTAACTTTAATTACTCAGTATTTAAAGACAAAGAAAGATGAAGAGGGGTTTTCCTTGATACTCCTATACTTTGTAGAAAGTCTGCATTATTTTGGAATCACTCTAAGTTACTGTCAACAAAATAACTGGTTCTCTGTAATTTGGCATTTCTCTTGTTACTTATCTCCTCACCTAAAATGGGAAGTGATCTGACAACATGCCTTTTTTTTCTTTTAGATAAGCATTAAATTTCTGTCCATCCAGTAAATATTTTCTTTTTAAGAACTGATTTTTCCCCCTAGGTGCCAAGCCTGTAGGTAATACTATGAGTTAAGAACCACAAAGATATGTCACACTGATAAAACAATCATAATTAAAACAAGAAAGGGTAGAATGGAGATGGCAGTGGTGATACCAACTGTAAAAGAGTCAAACATACAGAACAGAGATATCAAGCCAGTTTTGACACTTTCCCTTCTCTGTGTTGCCACTACTTTATATATACAGCACACTTCAAAGACAAAATGTTTGTCTGTTAAACATCAGCAGTAAGTGAAATCGCCCAGCATGTGTGAAGCCAGCACACTTTTAATTATTTCAATTGTCTCTTTGTGAAGGGTAAAAAACAAGGACTAAATCTTTCCCTTTGCAGTCTGAAAGGAAAAAATTTTTGCTGATCCTAACAAAAACTTCCATACTACTCTCAGCCAAAGAGAATGGAGGCAATATGAAATTGTTGCACCACATAAGACAACATTCAGATGGAATAACAACTAAGTGTAGCACTGATTTACTTCCTCTAAATTACATGCAAGAAAACGTGTGGTATTGTATTTCCCCACTCCTCTTCTTACTAAATTGCCTGCCTTTCCCAGATTGTCCCCCCCTTCCCTGCCCCTAGTCCTAACCACTCCATTGGGTTCTTCCTATTAGTTCCTTTACCTCAACTCCGCCCATGCACCGCCCCTGTGCCCTGTGACCATTGGTCCATGTGCTCTCTCCGCCCCCCTCGCCCTCAGATAAACCCTTCCCCTGCATATCATGTGCTCTGTCTCTTGCACTCTGCTCTTCCCTGGGGCACCAGCCTCTCTGCGTAGGGGAACCATGCCATGTGCTGGTTCTCTGCCTTTGGGAGCCAGCACATGTGCTGGCTCTAGGCATCTGGGAGCCACCATGGAATAAAGATCCTCTGCAGTCTCCGTGCAGAGAGCCTTCTCGCCTCCTTTATCGTCACCGTGTTGTGGAGCTTCAGCCAGCCGGAGCACGCGAGGGGCTGCCTGGGAGAGGCTATGGGATGCGGCATAGCTGCTATCCCCAAGAGACCCCCTCTGCGCTCTCCTGGAGGGCTGTGGCTTGCCATGCCACCGCAGAAAACCTCACGCCGCAACAAAAATGAAATTATGCATAAGACATACACTATAATCCTACAGGCCTTAAGATTTAACAGATGAACTTACACTACTGAATTAATAAAGCTACTGCAGTAACGTCAGAATGTAATGTAAAACAACAGCCTACAAAATAACTAACAAAGTGTGTGTGTGTATTGGGGGGAGGGGGTGGTGTTTTTCTCAACAGGTAAAATATTCAGCCATTCAGCTATCCAGTATAACCAGGCAATGAATACCACATGGCTTACATAAAACTAGGATTGACAAAGTGTTCTTTTTAAAAAGATTACATCAATTTCTACCAATATGCTCCTACTCCAAGTAGCAGTAACCATTTTTAAAATTCTTGTTATTAATGCAGTTTTAACCAGAAAACTATTATGATCCAGAAAACTACCTTTTAGAATTGAAGATGGTCACAAGTGTACTACTGAGAAACCACAACTACTAACACAAGTGACTAGCTCAGACCGGATCAGCATGACAGAGCATACAATTCACAAAGAAAACAGACAGATGGAATGTCAAGAGTCTGACCAGACTAATGAATTTTGTATAAGCAGACTTAGCAAGCAGGAAAAGAGAAAGAAAATGGTGGGAAAGAAGGCTTCTTAACATCTCTCTGCCAAGCAATACTAGATGGGAGTGTTTAACAGACAATCACTTCCCTGAAATATTTAGTCTTCCACACTGCAACTCCCTTGCTGGACCGAATCACAGACAAACACTTCCCCTTCACTCACTCAGTAAAATGATGCTCCTGGACAGCGTAACAATCACACCAAGGTGGTTGTTTACCATCCTGACTCATCAAAAAATGAAACCGTGAGATACATGTAAAGAAGCTAACGCATATTGTAAAACAAATAATTTTTATTCTTTATTGGATTAGTAAGTAAAACAATGTTTCCCTTATTTCTGCATGCAGCTATGCATTTTTACTTTTACTCTTCCATCTTTTCATCAACTAAAATCTAAGTTTCCCCCTCAAAGTTCTTTTTACTTCTTTTACTTTTTACATTAGCCCACTTGGGAAGACACCCAACAACCTGACTTGTCAACAAAAAACTAAACTGCCTTTTAAAAATATGAGGTAGAAACAAACAAACAAAAGCAGAGTGCTTAAACTATTCCAGGGTTCACCAAATAAATAGTGATTTCTGTTCTTTAAAAACCAAAGTTCTAATGGGACTATCGGTCACCACTGTTCTTGCGTTAGAGAAGAAATTCTTGTTGGGTAGTATTCCATACCTGAAAGTCTGACAGTGCAGCTCTGGACACATTATTTTGAAATTATCAGCCTAAACCATACTATATTCAGCCTTTAACTAGGAACAGGTATTCAAAGAAAGATACTCTAAAAACAGACCTACTCACAGATATTATGAAAAGTATGTTTAATCAGTGCAATTTAGTTTTTTCAGGTTTTTTAACAGAAGCAGTCTAAGTCACTAGTTCTTTGTCTTAACTTGCTACAATCTGCAGCAGATATTTAGATACTTGGTGGAAAGGTTTCACATTCACTTATGTTATCCACATTGCTAAAGGTCACTTTCTCAAGCTCATTAGAGTAACGTATGTAAAGGCTTTAAAGTTTTGTTGTCTGCCTGCTTCTCAAATGCTCCTTCCCTTACTTAAATGCTGCTTAAAAACAAGTGGAATGAAAGTACAGAATAATAATTAATAAAAACCCAACAGTACATGCAGTTACAGTAAATTTCTATTAAACTTACAACCAGTGTGAAATCAGAAACAGAAATCTTCCTCCCGGAAAACTCAGTTCTGACTCATCTGACTTTACCATTACATACCACACTTGCATATGATTAGACATGCCCGGTGGCCAAGCCAGCAGAATAAGGCTGGTCAAAAAAGTGATTGTATAGAAAGCCACATTATAACGTCAGAACTCTTACGCAAGAGCTTAATTTCAGTGATTGCATTGCTACTGCCTCATTTCCCTGTGCTTCAAAGCCACTGTGAGAACCACCCTCCTCCATCTTCATTATCCTAACAAATGCTCTTCCTCAAGGGGGAAAAAAAACAACTGAAGCAAGCACACCCAGTCTGACGGAAAATGGTTGAAAATACACCAACAGCAGGAGGGTGGTGGGAGGAGCAGCTTTCTGACATCGATTTATTTCTGCATGCAGCTATGCAAGCACACATGTATGACATCCTGGCCCACTCTAGAGAACACAGTAACAAACACATGTTCATAAGAAACATTTGTTAGTGCTCATCATTTGCTATTTTCTTTGTAATAGATAATCCATTTATGCTACGCAAAATCCCTATATAAAACAGCATATAAATAATATATACAGAGAATTAAAATCTGAGATTGTTTTCCTACATCCTGCAGACCACTGAAAACAGCACCAATACTGCTCAGAGATACTCTCCCAGTAAATGTGCAGAGACAGAACTGGCAAAACATGCCTGCTAATGAACCAAAGCAGCTTAGCAAGTTTCATACTCTGTGAAGTAACACGTTAATGCACCTTTCAGTGCACAAGCGCAGTCAGCAAGCATCACAGGCCAAACAGTGAATATTTAGACAAAACTCTGAGTCTCTGTCTACGCTTCACTAAGCAAAATTTATTACAAAGAAATATAAAGTTACCCACAGAAGTCTGTGCACTAGTGCACGTTGTTACTGCCATAATCAATAGTAAGCTCATATTCAAGTTTATCACTTGCCTGAGAGTATGGGGCTGCCAGTGGCTTCAAGCTGCAACTGAGGAGATAGTTATGCATAATAAATACATATATACACTGATATTAGGTACAGCTGGTAGCAGGTAAGTTCTGGGCTTTTCCACTGCTTACACTGTCACCCATCGGGTGGCAAGGAGAGCGCACAGGAGCAGCCTCAATGCAGGCTACAGGCCCTGCATGGCAACTCCCTGGCTTCCCTGCACACAAGGGGATCGCCACCAGCGTCCTGGTCTCCTGCCGGGCAGCTCCTGGTTGCTCCTTCCTACCGGCTCAGCCCCGCCGCACTCGGGGCCGCAGGGCGGGCTCCGGGGCCTG